>CM032643.1:656296-658796 GCA_019097785.1 Fraxinus excelsior | reverse complement strand
AACCTTCAGACTACTGAAAAATCAGAAACTAAGGAAAATAACTTGGATACCAAAAATGATAAAGCACCTTGGGTTAATCTCTTCAAAGGCAATAGGAATTCTGAGAAAGGTATCAAACTGAGAGAATTCCCTGATCTCCCGGATGTGGTTGAATTGACTGTTGAGGATACAATTAATGTTGAAGAAAAATGGGGCTTTGGTGTGATTGGATACTTTGCGGGACGTTTCCCTGGAAAGACGGCATTGATCCATATATGTTCTACCTGGAAAGTTAAGTATCAATACTATGTTCACGAAAGTGGGTGGTTAGTGTTTAAATTCGAGTCGGACATGGACAGAATGGAAGTGGTGCAAAATGGGCCATACTATATTTACGGACGACCACTGATGCTCAAAAGTATGCCACGGTATTTTGAATTTGATGAAAAGGGGATAAGCTCCATTCCTGTTTGGATTAGCCTACCTGGATTGCCTGTAGATTTCTGGGGTGCTGATGCATTAGGGAAAATTGTCACAAAAGTGGGTAAACCCATCACCACTGACATGCTTACATCCACTATGGATAGAATCTCTTATGCAAGAGTCCTAGTAGAAGTTGATGCGTCTAAGGAACTTGTAAGGAGTGTACCACTTAAGCTTCCAAATAACATTATTCGGAATCAAGACATCGTTTATGAGCATGTCCCCAAGTTCTGTGGATATTGTAAAGTGTTTGGTCACTTTATAAATGAATGTAGCTACAAAAAGCAGGCTGACAAAGAAGCTATAGCTAATAACTTGGCTGATGGTAAGAAGAATACTACTGCTGGAAATAAACAAACAGCTGAAAAACAAGAAGCTGAGAATAAGCAGACTGGAAAGGAGAAGGGTACTGATGTTAACTTGACACAAGAACCAGAAAAAGAACAGGAGTTCACTTTGGTGCAAAACAGGAAGAAAAAGACTCAGATAAGAAATAAACAAAGTGCGGGCACAGCTAAATCTGCTTCATGCACACAATCTGAGAATGTTCAAAACCAAGACCCAGCTTGCTCATCATCCAAACAGGTTGAGGAAACACCAGATAAAACCTCCACGTCAAGTAAGGAAACCAATGGACTGCAAGAGAGCAGGACTGCAAATCCACCAGAGACAGAGACCAGTGAGAAGCAACAGAAAATGACCAAGCACAGGCAAGAGGAGCACACTGGTCATAAATCCAAAACGGGAACAGATGGTGGTCAGGCTAACCTCAACGAAAATTGCAAAGAAAAATTGAAAGGAATAATGACTGAGCAAACCAAGAAAACTACTAAGAAAGTTAGCAAGAGAAGCAATGCTCTTGTTATTTCGACATGAAGATTGCCTCTTGGAACATAAGGGGTTTGAACCGTCCCCTGAAACAAAACGAAGTTAGGGATTTTATCAAAAAATATGATATTGACATTATGGGTGTTTTGGAGACGAAACTTGACGTTTCTAGGATTAAGCGGGTTATGAGGAATAAATTTTATGGGTTTAGGCAAATTAATAATTTTGACATGCATGATGCTGGGAGGATTTTGATTTTATGGAATCCGTTGAAAATTGGTTTGGAGGTGGTTGAGTGCACCCAACAAGCAATTCATTGTTTGGCTACGTGTAAGGTTACGTCATTTACCTTCAACGTTAGCTTTGTTTACGCTTTCCATACAGTCGTTACTAGGAGACCATTATGGAACAACTTGATGGACTTGAATATATCTCTGCCTTGGTTGATACTTGGGGATTTCAATAATGTTCTTAAATTTGATGAAAAATGCAATGGTCTTGAGGTCACCCCTTATGAAATTAGAGATTTCGAGAATGCTTGCCTCCACACTGGATTGACTGATCTTAGGTCCACGGGGTGCTTCTACACTTGGACGAATAACACTATGTGGAGTAAGCTAGATAGGGCTATGGTGAATGAAATTTGGTTGCAAAACAGCGGTCTTGGGTTTGCTGAGTTTCTACCGTCTGGATGCAACTCCGACCACTCCCCTTGCATTGTTTCCTTCTTGGACAGGAATGGCAACAGTAGAAGACCCTTTAGATTTTTCAACATGTGGGCTAATCATGATAATTTTTTAGAGGTTGTTGATAGAGGTTGGAACTCTTCTACTTATGGCACCAAGCAGTTTATCCTTTGCAAGAAGTTGCAAAAACTGAAAAGTACTTTGAAGGATCTTAATGCTAAGCATTTTGGACACATTTCCACTAGGGCTAAGCTTGCAAAATTGGAACTGGAGGATAGTCAAAAAATGCTACACGATCAGCCTACGTGCCTGGAATACCAAATCCTTGTGGCTGAATTGAGGAAAAAAGTGATGGATTTATGTGAGGCTGAACGTAGTTTTTACTACCAACAAGCTAAATGTAATTTCATCATGAAAAGTGACAAGTGTACCAAATTCTTCCATGCTATGGTGAAGAGAAATACTAGGAAGAATTTTATTGCTAAAGTCTTGAAAGATGATGGGTATTATACTGAGTCTCAGGA
>CM032643.1:646296-651296 GCA_019097785.1 Fraxinus excelsior | reverse complement strand
ATAGACTTAGGAGAAAAAACCCAAGTGACACCAGTAGACGTCTTAAGGCTGTAGAATCATACTTTTTTTTCTCCATTTTCTGTAGGATTTTCGGGGATGATTTTTTGGAAAATTCTTTTTGGGGATGAAAGTTTGGTAGAATGGGGTCATGAGAAAAATATTTGCGACGAAAAAATATTTTTATTTTTTATTTAAAAAAAATATCAAAAATAGGGAAAATCGGGAAAAATTGAAGATGGATGCCAAAAAATCCCGAAAAATCACGGAAGGTGTGTTATTGTGTACTCTTTGAGGAGCAAGTGTGCTTTTGCCGAAAACAATTACGATTCCTACGTTTTTTGGAGCATGTACGGGGATGGGGGGCGGGGACGGGAAAGTGGGAGATTTTGTGGGGAAGCACGAAAATCAAATGTTGATCTTGTTAAAAAGTTGTCATTTTATGCTCCCGATGGCCGTCCATTGGTAAAACATCTCGATGTTTACTTTTGCCCGTTATGGGACACGATGGCAGCACCGTGTCCTGGCGTGGCAGGGACGCAGGCAGCACCGTGTGCATGGTGTCCTGGCCGTGTCAGGCATCTCAGGGATATTCAGGCACCGTGTCTAGGCCGTGTCAGCCATCACCTGGATTTTCAGGCACCGTGTCTTGCCCGTGTCAGCCATCACCTCGATTTTCAGGCACCGTGTCTTGGCCATGTCTTGGCCGTGTCAGCCATCACCTGAATTTTCAGGCACCGTGTCAGCCATCACCTGAATTTTCAGGCACCGTGTCTTGCCCGTGTCAGGCATCACAGGGATTTCCAGGCATCGTGTCTTGCCCGTGTCAGCCATCACCTTGATTTTCAGGCACCGTGTCTTGGCCATGTCTTGGCCGTGTCAGCCATCACCTGAATTTTCAGGCACCGTGTCTTGCCCGTGTCAGGCATCACAGGGATTTCCAGGCATCGTGTCTTGGCCGTGTCAGCCATCACCTGGATTTTCAGGCACCGTGTCTTGGCCGTGTCAGCCATCAACTTGATTTTCAGGCATCGTGTCTAGGCCGTGTCAGCCATCACCTTGATTTTCAGGCACCGTGTCTAGGCCGTGCCTGGATTTTCAGGCACCGTGTCTTGGCCATGTCAGGCATCACAGGGATTTCCAGGCACCGTGTCTTGGCCGTGTCAGCCATCACCTTGATTTTCAGGCACCGTGTCTTGGCCGTGTCAGCCATCACCTGATTTTCAGGCACCGTGTCTAGGCCGTGTCAGCCATCACCTTGATTTTCAGGCATCGTGTCTAGGCCGTGCCTGGATTTTCAGGCACCGTGTCTTGGCCATGTCAGGCATCACCTGGATTTTCAGGCACCGTGTCTTGGCCGTGTCAGCCATCACCTGGATTTTCAGGCACCGTGTCTTGGCCATGTCTTGGCCGTGTCAGCCATCACCTGGATTTTCAGGCACCGTGTCTTGGCCGTGTCAGCCATCACCTGGATTTTCAGGCACCGTGTCTTGCCCGTGTCAGCCATCACCTTGATTTTCAGGCACCGTGTCTTGGCCATGTCTTGGCCGTGTCAGCCATCACCTGGATTTTCAGGCACCGTGTCTTGGCCGTGTCAGCCATCACCTGAATTTTCAGGCACCGTGTCTTGGCCGTGTCAGCCATCACCTGAATTTTCAGGCACCGTGTCTTGCCCGTGTCAGGCATCACAGGGATTTCCAGGCATCGTGTCTTGCCCGTGTCAGCCATCACTTGGATTTTCAGGCATCGTGTCTAGGCCGTGTCAGCCATCACCTTGATTTTCAGGCACCGTGTCTAGGCCGTGCCTGGATTTTCAGGCATCGTGTCTAGGCCGTGTCAGCCATCACCTTGATTTTCAGGCACCGTGTCTAGGCCGTGCCTGGATTTTCAGGCACCGTGTCTTGGCCATGTCAGGCATCACAGGGATTTCCAGGCACCGTGTCTTGGCCGTGTCAGCCATCACCTTGATTTTCAGGCACCGTGTCTTGGCCGGTCAGCCTCACCTTGATTTTCAGGATCGTGTTAAGCCGTGACCTAGGATTTTCAGTGCTCCGTGTTCTTGGCCGGTGTCAGGCATCACATGGATTTTCAGGCACTGTCTCTTCGCGTGTCAGCCATTCACCTGGATTTTCAAGGCACCGTGTCTTGGCCGTGTCAGCCATCACCTGGATTTTCAGGCACGTGTCTTGCCGTGTCAGCCATCATGATTTTCAGGCGACGTGTCTAGGCCAATGTCTTGGCCGTGTCAAGCCTCACCTTGATTTTCAGGACCGTGTCCTAGGGTGCCTGGATTTTAGGCATCGTGTCTAGGGCCGTGTCAGCCATACCTTGATTTTCAGGATCGTGTCTAGCCGTGTCAGCATCACCTTGATTTTAGCACCGTGTCTGGCAGTGCCTGGATTTTCACGGCCATGTGTTAGGCCGTGTCAGCATCACCTTGATTTTCAGGCACCGGTGTCTAGCCTGTGCCTGGATTTTCAGGCCACCGTGGTCTTGGGCCTTGTCAGGCATCACAGGGATTTCCAGGCTCCGTGTCTTGGCCGTTGTCAGACATCACCTTGATTTTCAGGCACCGTGTCTTGGCCGTGTCAGCCATCACCTTGATTTTCAGGGCATGTGATCTAGGCGTGAATCTGGATTTTCAGGCACCGTGTCTTGGCCGTGTCAGCCATCACTTGGATTTTCAGGCACCGTGTCTTGGCCGTGTCAGCCATCACCTGGATTTTCAGGCACCGTGTCTTGCCCGTGTCAGCCATCACCTTGATTTTCAGGCACCGTGTCTTGGCCATGTCTTGGCCGTGTCAGCCATCACCTGGATTTTCAGGCACCGTGTCTTGGCCGTGTCAGGCATCACCTGGATTTTCAGGCACCGTGTCTTGGCCGTGTCAGCCATCACCTGAATTTTCAGGCACCGTGTCTTGCCCGTGTCAGGCATCACAGGGATTTCCAGGCATCGTGTCTTGCCCGTGTCAGCCATCACTTGGATTTTCAGGCATCGTGTCTAGGCCGTGTCAGCCATCACCTTGATTTTCAGGCACCGTGTCTAGGCCGTGCCTGGATTTTCAGGCATCGTGTCTAGGCCGTGTCAGCCATCACCTTGATTTTCAGGCACCGTGTCTAGGCCGTGCCTGGATTTTCAGGCATCGTGTCTAGGCCGTGTCAGCCATCACCTTGATTTTCAGGCACCGTGTCTAGGCCGTGCCTGGATTTTCAGGCACCGTGTCTTGGCCATGTCAGGCATCACAGGGATTTCCAGGCACCGTGTCTTGGCCGTGTCAGCCATCACCTTGATTTTCAGGGCATCGTGTCTAGGGCGTATGCCGTGCTGGATTTTCAAGGCACGTGTCTTGGCAGGTTGTCAGGCATCACTGATTTTCAGGCACCGTGTCTTGGCCGTGTCAGCCATCACCTGGATTTTCAGGCACCGTGTCTTGGCCGTGTCAGCCATCACCTGAATTTTCAGGCACCGTGTCTTGGCCGTGTCAGCCATCACCTGAATTTTCAGGCACCGTGTCTTGCCCGTGTCAGGCATCACAGGGATTTCCAGGCATCGTGTCTTGCCCGTGTCAGCCATCACTTGGATTTTCAGGCATCGTGTCTAGGCCGTGTCAGCCATCACCTTGATTTTCAGGCACCGTGTCTAGGCCGTGCCTGGATTTTCAGGCATCGTGTCTAGGCCGTGTCAGCCATCACCTTGATTTTCAGGCACCGTGTCTTGGCCGTGTCAGCCATCACCTTGATTTTCAGGCACCGTGTCTTGGCCGTGTCAGCCATCACCTGATTTTCAGGGCATCTGTGTCTAGGCCTGTGCCAGGATTTTGATGGCACCGTGTCTTGGCCATGTCATGGCATCACCTGGTTTTCAAGGGCACCGTGTCTTGGCCGTGTCAGCATCACCTGATTTTCAGGCACCGTGTCTTGGCCGTGTCAGCCATCACCTGAATTTTCAGGCACCGTGTCTTGGCCGTGTCAGCCATCACCTGAATTTTCAGGCACCGTGTCTTGCCCGTGTCAGGCATCACAGGGATTTCCAGGCATCGTGTCTTGCCCGTGTCAGCCATCACTTGGATTTTCAGGCATCGTGTCTAGGCCGTGTCAGCCATCACCTTGATTTTCAGGCACCGTGTCTTGGCCGTGCCTGGATTTTCAGGCACCGTGTCTTGGCCATGTCAGGCATCACCGTGGATTTCAGGCACCGTGTCTTGGCCGTGGTCAGGCATCACCTGGATTTTCAGGCACCGTGTCTTGGCCGTGTCAGGCATCACAGGGATTTCCAGGCATCGTGTCTTGCTCGTGTCAGCTATCACCTGAATTTTCAGGCACCGTGTCTTGGCCGTGTCAGCCATCACCTGAATTTTCAGGCACCGTGTCTTGCCCGTGTCAGGCATCACAGGGATTTCCAGGCATCGTGTCTTGCCCGTGTCAGCCATCACTTGGATTTTCAGGCATCGTGTCTAGGCCGTGTCAGCCATCACCTTGATTTTCAGGCATCGTGTCTAGGCCGTGCCTGGATTTTCAGGCACCGTGTCTTGGCCGTGTCAGGCATCACCTGGATTTTCAGGCACCGTGTCTTGGCCGTGTCAGCCATCACCTGGATTTTCAGGCACCGTGTCTTGGCCGTGTCAGCCATCACCTGAATTTTCAGGCACCGTGTCTTGGCCGTGTCAGCCATCACCTGAATTTTCAGGCACCGTGTCTTGCCCGTGTCAGGCATCACAGGGATTTCCAGGCATCGTGTCTTGCCCGTGTCAGCCATCACTTGGATTTTCAGGCATCATGTCTAGGCCGTGTCAGCCATCACCTTGATTTTCAGGCATCGTGTCTAGGCCGTGCCTGGATTTTCAGGCACCGTGTCTTGGCCGTGTCAGGCATCACCTGGATTTTCAGGCACCGTGTCTTGGCCGTGTCAGCCATCACCTGGATTTTCAGGCACCGTGTCTTGGCCGTGTCTGCCATCACCTGAATTTTCAGGCACCGTGTCTTGGCCGTGTCAGCCATCACCT
>CM032643.1:617050-646196 GCA_019097785.1 Fraxinus excelsior | reverse complement strand
CTGTGGTCGAGTGAATAAGTGTACACTATGATTAAAATATACACTGTCTGAAGAATTTCATAAAGTAAATATGATGAACAAAATGTATATTATGTGTTCTGATTTACAAAATGAAAGAATAGGATGGCATATATAGTGTACAATGCAACGGTTGCCTATGTTCTTGATTACTGTACAATACTAAATTGGTGAAAAAGTAGAGTTGGCTCTTTTCTGGTAGCTGCTCCTTTTTTCCCAAAATGGCCTGTGATGAGTTGACCCTCTGAGGCTATTCTGATGACTGATCCTCTGAGGTTATTCTGATGACTGATGTTGTTTCTTGTTTTGGTGCCTTTAATGCCAATGATGATTTAAATGTTTGAGGCACTTAGTTCCTTTCTAACTAGCCTAGTTTCTCAACACTCCCCCTCAAGTTGGGTTCGAATATATTAATTGATCCCAACTTGCCAAGAATGTTAAGATGACTGGTTTTGTCGAGTGCTTTTGTAAAGATATCCGCCAGTTGGTCTTTGCTCCGAACAAATGGTGTTTCTATTTCTCCCGACTGTACTTTTTCTCTGACAAAGTGACAGTCGACTTCGATGTGTTTTGTCCTCTCATGAAATACTGTATTGGATGCAATATGTCGCGCAGTTTGATTGTCGCAGTACATTTGCATAGTTCCTATATGCTCTGTCTTCATGTCTCTAAGTAGTTGCTTGATCCAAGTTAGTTCACTTGCTGTGGATGCCATGGCCCGATACTCTGCTTCTGCACTTGACCTTGCTACAACACTTTGTTTTTTACTTTTTCAAGTGACCAAGTTGCCACCTACAAAGGTACAGAAACCTGTAGTTGACTTTCTATCACAGCTTCCGGCCAATCTGCATCAGAAAAACCAATTACAGTATTAGAGTTATTTTTACGCATCCAAATTCCTTGACATGGAGTGCCTTTAAGATATCTTAGTATCCTATCAATAGCACTCAAGTGGCTGGTACGCGGAGCATGCATAAATTGACTTACAACACTTACAACAAATGCAATATCAGGTCTGGTAACCGTAAGATAGATTAATTTTCCTACCAACCTTTGATACTGTCCTATGTTGGTTAGGGGGTCACCATTTTCTGGTCCAGGTTTAACATTGGTTTCCATTGGGGTACCGGCTGGTTTAACTCCCAGCTTACCAGTTTCTTTTAATAAATCGAGGACATATTTTCTTTGGGATAGAAATAGACCTTTGCTGGAGTGAACTATTTCTATTCCAAAAAAGTATGTTAGTTTTCCAAGGTCCTTGATATCAAATTCATTTTTTAAGTGTTGTTTAACCCTTTTAATTTCTTCATTATCATTCCCAGTAATGATAATGTCGTCAACATATACTAAAATGATAGTGGTGGAATTTTGTAAGTGTTTAACAAACATAGATGAATCAGCTGTGCTTTTGATGAAATTATTTTTTAAAAGGGAAAAACTTAGCTTGGCATACCAAGCTCTCGGAGATTGTTTTAGGCCGTAGATGGATTTCTTTAGCTTACATACTAGCGATGGATCTGAAGTATTTGTATGGCCTGGAGGAAGAGTCATGTAAACTTCTTCTTCCAAAATTCCTTGAAGGAAGGCATTTTTTACGTCCATTTGAAATAGATTCCATCCTAAGTTAATGGCAACAGATAATAAAATTCTTACAGTGCTCATTTTGGCAACCGGTGCAAAAGTTTCTTGGTAGTCAATGCCGTAGGTTTGGGTGAAACCTTTGGCAACTAACCTAGCCTTATACCTTTCAATTGTACCATCACTATTGTATTTGATTTTATAGACCCATCTACAACCTACAGGTTTTTTTCCTTTTGGTAAATGGGCAATGTCCCACGTGTCATTTTTTTCTAAGGCTTTAAGTTCTTCTTTCATAGCCTTATGCCAAATAGGGTCCTGGGTAGCTTCATTAAAGTTGGTTGGTTCAGTCTGTTTGGATATGTTACCTAAATAGGCCCGATATTCAGGAGAAACCAGTTTATAAGAAATAAAGTTTTGAATAGGATACATCACCTGATGGGGTACATCACCCTGTTGAATTGGATACATCACCTGATGGGATACGTAATCCCTTAATCTGGCAGGAGGTCGAGTTTGACGAGTGGACCTTCTTAAGCTAATTTCTTCTTGAGCTGGTTCCTCATTTGACTCTTCTTCTCCCCCTGAAGAAATAGAGTCCGTTCCACCAGTCTGTTCGTCTTCCTCATTCTCAACCTGTTCATGATTCGTTTCCTCGGGAAAGACAAAGTTATTTGATGGTAACATAATCGGTTGACCTTGTACATTTTTTTGTTCATTTGGCTGATAATAGGGTTTACTTTCAAAGAAGGAAACATCTCGTGAGAAGTAGAGTTTATGATTTTTTGGATCATAACATTTATATCCTTTTTTTTGTGAAGAGTATCCCAAAAAAATGGCTTTAACCGAGTTTTTATCTAGTTTGTCATGTCTCTTTATGTGTACAAAACATATACAGCCGAAAACACGTATATGTTCAAGGTCAATTTTCCTACCCTTAAGAATTTCTAAGGGACTCATATTTCTTAACCTTGCACTAGGCAATCTATTTATAAGGTATGTAGCAGTTAGCACAACGTCTGACCAATAGATTTTTGGAACGTTACTTTGAAAGATTAGTGATCTAGTAACTTCAAGAAGATGACGATTTTTCCTTTCTGAAACTCCGTTTTGCTCAGGTGTATTAATGCACGTGGTTTGGTGTAAAATACCTTTTAATTTAAAGAATTCTAGGAAATTTCTGTTAACATATTCCGTGCCATTATCTGATCTAAAAATCTTAATTTTTGCATTATATTGGTTTTCAACAAAATTGCAAAATTCTTAAAAGTATGAGAAAACTTCATGTTTTCCTTTCAATAGATAAATCCAAGTGGTATGAGAAAAATCATCAATGAATGTGACAAAATATTTGAAGTTATTATAAGAATCAACGGGTGCCGGGCCCTACACATTAGAATGGATCAAATCGAAACATCTTTCAGATACATGGGTAGATAAGGAAAAAGGCAGCCTAGTTTGTTTAGCAAGCTTACAAACATCACAATAACTAGAGTCTAACTTATAACAAAAAAGTTTGTTTAAAACTTGATCGGATGGATGGCCAAATCTCCAGTGTAGCAACTTGTCATGATCTATCGGACTGAGTGAAATATGACATCTAATGGAATTTTCTTCAAGATAATAAAGACCATTTTTAAAAAATCCCTCACCAATCTTCTTCCCTGATTCTCGATCCTGAACGGTCACTCTATTAGGTGAGAATATGACATTACAATTCAAATCTTGGGTTATCTTACTAACAGACAATATGTTTGAATTAAAATCAGGTAAGTATAGAACATTTTCTACATTTTTTGTAAAGAGGTTGGTTTTACCAAAGCCACAAATTTGGACTTTATTTCCGTTCGCAACAGTTACATGTTGAAGATTTTTAACCTGCGCTACATTCTGAATTTTATTTTTATCCCATGTCATATGGTCGGTGGCACCGGAGTCAATAATCCATTTACTAGTATTTTGACAAGAATTAGCTACTTTGGAAAAATTTAAAATAGGTTTAGAGAAATCGGAACCTGAAGTTTGTTGTTGTAACAAACTGTTCAGCTTGGTCACTAACTGGGCTAGTTGGGCTGTAAGTGTTTCGGACGGTCCAATTCCTTCATTTGAGGACTGTTGAATGGATTCAGGCCCAATACTCTTGTTTAAGCCCATTTCCTGCCTTTGAGTGCCCCAGCCCAAATTTGGGCCCATTTCCTGCCTTTGAGTGCCCCAGCCCAAATTTGGGCCCGTTAGTTCCCTTTGAATGCAGCCCATGTCTTTTCCTTTTCCCTCACTCCAGCCCATTTCATTTCCTTGGCTAACACCCCCAAATCGTCTCTGCTTCCTTGCGTCTCCCCAGCTCCCCCTTTCCCCTTTGTTTCGAGTCGGCCGGAGGTGAGGGTGTATAACCCAGCAGCTGTCGTGGTTGTGCCCTGCTCTCTTGCAGTGGTCGCACCAGTCAGAGGCTGAGGTTCCCTTCATCGTCCTGGCCCCGTCTCTAGGGTTAGGAATTGGGTGTTGAGCTTTGAACGCTCGGTTGATTTCGGAGTTTTCTGACTGTTGAGGGTTCATGAGGATTCTCCTGGACTCTTCTTGCTCGATTGTAGCCACTATGTCGTCAAAGCTAGGCATGACTGTTGAGAGCAGAATCTGGGATCGAACGGCCTCGTAGCTCGCATCTAGGGCTCCCAGATAAGTAAAAATTAAATCTTGCTCATTTCTTTTTTGAATTTCTGCCGGGTCTGTAGTTGGTGGGAGGTAGGTGTTGAGTTCCTCCCACTTCGATACAATCTCTGTCACCAATTGCATATTGTTTTGGTTGCTCTGTTTGATTCTTGCTATCTCTTGTTTGAGACTGAAAATATGGGCAAAATTTTTCTGCTGGCCGTATAACTTCTTGGCTTTGTCCCACACTTCCTTGGATGAGTTATAGTACATAAACATGTTGGAGACTTGGGGTTCCATAGTATTCAGTAACCATGACATTATCATATGATCTGTGGTTTGCCATTCTTCGATCTTGGTGATTTCTGCCTCTGTAGGTGTCTGGGATCAACGGGTTTGGGTTTTTCTTTGGTTCCAGTGACAAATTGAAGTTTCCCTTTGCCACTGAGACCTAGTGTCACTGACCTGGACCATGGAATAAAATTTTTGTTGCCATTGAGAACAATGGCTGTGAGTTTGGTATTCTCGGTGTGCTGAGACATGCTTTTTTTTGACTTTGTCCCTTACAGATTTTTGATCTGCTCTGATACCATGTAGAATTTCATAAAGTAAATATGATGAACAAAATGTATATTATGTGTTCTGATTTACAAATGAAAGAATAGGATGGCATATATAGTGTTATATGCAACGGTTGCCTATGTCCTTGATTACTGTACAATACTAAATTGGTGAAAGGTAGAGTTGGCTCTTTTCTGGTGGCTGCTCCTTTTTTCCCAAAATGACCTGTGATGAGTTGGCCCTCTGAGGCTATTCTGATGACTGATGCTATCTCTTGTTTTGGTGCCTTTAATGCCAATGATGATTTAAATGTCTGAGACACTTAGTTCTCTTCTAACTAGCCTAGTTTCTCAACAAATATTCTATGAGTATCTTGAATTTTGTATTTTTTATCTGGGATTTTGAACTGAATACTGCCTATAACAGACGATTGGAAGACAAAGCGATTCAGAAAATGAAGGAATCCATTCTCAGTCCAACCGTTATCATCATTATTCTTGTGACATTGCTATCACCAGATGCATCATTGGGGGAGCCAAGAGCTCAGAATGTTAAGATCATGTGCGGGAACCAACTTGAGCACAACACCTCTATTTTCGTCATGAACTTTGTTAACTTAATGGAGAACATAAGCGTGCAGATGCGAACTTCAGGTTTTGGCAGGGCAGTTGTGGGTTCAGGACCTGACGCTATTTATGGACTAGCACAATGCTATGGGGATCTTTCTTTAATTGACTGTGTATTATGCTATGCTGAAATCCGCACTATTCTTCCTCAGTGCTTTCCTAACAATGGTGGAAGGATTTTCCTTGATGGCTGCTTCATGCGAGCTCAGAATTACAGTTTCGATCAAGAGTATACTGGACCAAAAGACACGGCAGTCTGTGGTAATAGAACCCAAAAGAGTTCTGCATTTCAGAATTCAGCAAGGCAGGCTGTGGTACGAGCAATTTCAGCTGCACCAAACAACAATGGCTATGCACGGGCTCAAGTGCCTGTGTCCAGAACAAATGAATCAGCTTATGTTCTTGCTGACTGCTGGAGGTCTCTTAGTGCTAATTCTTGCAGAGCTTGTTTGCAGAATGCATCTGCATCTATATTGGGATGCTTGCCATGGTCTGAGGGTCGGGCACTGAATACAGGGTGCTTTGTTAGGTACTCCGACACCAACTTTCTTAATCCTATACCAAGAAATGGAAGTTCAAGAGGTAAAATGAAATTTATGATCTTCTCCCTGGAAATTCTTTCGTAAATTTTATCTCTCTTCATTGTGATGAGCAGTAGGGTATAGGGAGGAGGGTACACAAACATGTAGTCACGTGATTTTATAATGGTTAACTGAATAGAAACCGAGAACTTGCTACAGAAATGAAAAGTTGGGAACCCACACATTAAAAAAAAAAATGCCTAAGACCTACTTTCTGTAATTTTGCATAGATTGGGAACCTCAGTTATCATTTCCCTGGTAATTTTTTGTGATTCTTCCCTGTTTTTGAATTTTAAAGGAAGTTATTGTGTTGCTTAAGGAGTTAAATATTTTAAATTTTTATCTATCTGGCCTGATCATTAATTTTCAACTGACTTCTGCAGGGAAAGTAATAGGTATTGTAGTCGCAGTTGCTAGTGCAGTAGTTGTTTTGATTGTTGGAGCAGTCATTGGATTTTACATCTGGAATCACAGAACAATAGAGAAGAAGAGGAAAGGTAGAAATATTTCATCTATACAAGTTTGAAATGTCAGCTGTAAAAGGCAGTTATTCGACCTTAGGCATTTAGAAATTACATTGTATTAGAGTTGTTAGCAATGGTGTCACAATACCTTATTGCATCATTTTGCTCCTTTTTGTACTTCAAGATTTTTAAATAATTTTTCAATTATGGCGAGCATTCTGTGGAAAGTACGCTCTCAATCTCAATAATGTGAAGTTTATCCGTAATTCCAGGTTTCAGCGATGCAGAAAAACTGGTGAGGACCCTTCATGACAGCAGCTTGAACTTCAAATATTCCACGCTTGAGAAAGCAACTGATTCTTTTGATGAAGCCAACAAGCTTGGGCAAGGTGGATTTGGTACAGTGTATAAGGTAATGCTCAGCAAACTTGCAGAAGCTATTTTATTTTAATTTTCTGCGTAGACTTAAAGAGGCTCGTGTTCATAAGAGTGATGCGATCTCAATAGAATTTGTTAGAAGAGAACAGAGAGTGAAAAAGGATTTATATATCTGATCCTGAATTTATTGTCTATGCTTAAATTTTATGTTTGTGCAGGGAGTTTTGCAAGATGGTAGAGAGATTGCTGTCAAGAGGCTTTTCTATAACAACAAACATAGAGCAGGAGATTTTTACAATGAAGTCAATATTATCAGCAGCGTCGAGCACAAAAATCTGGTCAGGTTGTTGGGATGCAGTTGTTCGGGACCTGAAAGTCTTCTTGTATATGAATTTTTGCCAAACAAGAGTCTTGATCTCTTTATCTTTGGTAACTGCCAAATTTCAAATTTAGGTTAATCCATTAATTGATGTAGATTATTGCATATATTATAAGTGATTAATTTGTGATGATGCTACTATGTTGAATTTGACAGAAACAAGCAAAGGAAAAGCACTAAATTGGGAGAAGAGACTTGAAATAATTATAGGGACAGCAGAAGGGTTGGTGTGCCTTCACGAAAACACGAATACCAGAATTATTCACAGAGACATCAAAGCAAGTAATATCCTCTTGGATTCTCGACTCCGGGCTAAAATTGCCGATTTTGGGTTGGCGAGGTCTTTTCAAGAAGATAAAAGTCATATTAGCACTGCCATTGCAGGAACTTTGTGAGTATTGTTCTCTTCCAAAAATAATAGCCTAAATGGTCTATGATTAATGGTTCTCACACCAAAACTAAGTTGGGACTTACTTTCTAGAAAAGTAAATTCGTTATTAAAAAAGAAAGAAAACGTTACATCGAAAATGATGTTTTGGCAAAGTAAGTAAATTGAAAGCGAGTTCTCACTTTTAAGCACAACCAAGCATGCTAAACTGAATTGATCTTGAAATCAAAATATGCAGAGGATATATGGCTCCAGAATACTTAGCCCATGGCCAGTTAACAGAAAAGGCAGATGTGTATAGCTTTGGTGTACTTCTGCTTGAAATTGTCACAGGTAGACAGAACAACAGGAGCAAAGCATCCGAGTACTCGGACAGCTTAATATCTATTGTAAGTTCTGAAGTCTTTGCCATTCTATGTAATTCTATTAGTTGGTCATTGATCTTTTTCTCTTTTAACTGTTGCATTATTTTGGATGAAAATAGGTATGGAATCATTTCCAGGAAAGAACAGTGGACGAGCTGTTCGACCCGAACTTAATGCTGCATAATTATCATAACATCGATGTGAAGAATGAGATTCTAAGGGTCGTTCATGTTGGACTCTTATGCACCCAAGAGATCCCATCGCTACGACCATCCATGTCTAAAGCACTACAGATGCTGGTAAAGAAAGAAGAGCACCTTCCTGAGCCAACTAATCCCCCTTTCATGGATGAGAAGACTATGGAACTTAATGACACGTGCGAAAACCCAACTTTTCCCATCAATTATGGGAATCCTGATTCGGTTGCAAGCATATCCCAGAGTATTTTCTATCCCAGGTGACTTCAAAAATATGAATTTCATTGGCAAATTTTAGCTGGAAATTTTGGACACAGCAGTTGATGTGGAGTTGTAAAGGAAAAGGTGGCCGGTGTTTTTTCCCCCCCGAATAATAGTGTATTATTTGTATTAATACTAGTTTGATGTTTTCTTCTATTACTAGTCTCTCAAAGTAACAAATATTAAATTTTTACAGTTGCGCTTATTGTACAATTAATTTTAATCTACTGAAAAATTGTCTACCAACTACCATTTATTTGGCAAAGTATTAATTAATTCCTTCTGTTTTACATGAAGCAAAAATAAATAAAAAAATCTTGTGGATGCTAAGGGTCCATTTGGCAGGACTTCTACTTTTTGTAGTTTTTTTTTTTAGGAAGTTACTTTAGACCAACTTTCCTTACCAGTTCTTCTAGCCAAATTAATCACTTCAAGAAAATTATTCAAATATATTAAAATGCAACCTCTTAGTTTCAAGAAAGTGAGGTTGCACATTTTATCGCGAAAAAATCAAATCAAGAAAAACACTGGCTGCAGCTAACTCAATTATGAAATCTCATTTACATGCAGAGCATAATGTATAAAGATATATGAATGAAATGATTCTATCACACAACTGAAAAAATTGTCTTTCTATGCATTCTCCTCTCATTACAACGACTCTAATTGTATTTAACATCGTTGAGCTAAGGCTTGATTTGACCCCTTCTCCTTTATCATGGACTGTTGTTTAAGGCTACATAAAAGTCACGTGATTCGTGCTAACTTTGTAAGTCATTGGATGTCTTCATTTAATATCGTGAACTGATTGTAGAAAGACTTGCAAAACAAGACCTCGGGAACCAAAGGTAAGCGGTATTGCCCTCTCTTCCTCCAACAGTTAAGAGAGTATTGTAATTGTGGATGAAATTTGACACGATTTCTTACCTCAGAGTTGAATTACACGAAAACTGATTTTCTAGGTAAACCGTCACATCTCCTGAGAAATATGTGATAATCATGCTCATTATACATAAGGGCACGATTGAATGTATTAGAGATCAGGCCAGTGGACATCTCAGAAACAGGTAGACAACTTTGGTGCTTAACTTCAAGAGAAGTTTCACATGTCACATATCTCAAGTCAAATGGTTTACCAAGAGGCGAGAGTCATGTACGAGATTGGAAAATTGATCCACAATATGTTTGAATCTCTTTCTTGCATTCTAATGACTACATAAAAGTCATATAGCACATTTTCTTTCCCTTGTTAAGGTTTCATTTCTCACTTGAGTTGTTTCAGTTACAACTCACAGCATGTTTGATTCTCTTTCTTACATTCGGTTAAGTGTCTGTCAATTTTTATCTGGTGGAGTACTTTATTGAACTGAACTGTACCTATAACATACAATTGAAATACAAAATAAATTGGAAAATGAAAAATTCATCGCTGGTCCATCTGTTGTAGCTATTATTCTAGTTAATCTCCTATGAAATTGTTCTCTTGCCCACTTGTCGATGTGGCAGGAGAACCTTACTTACGATTCTATCCAAATGTGAGAATTGTAAATAAGTTTCTCTTCAAGTGAGCAAAAGAAGGAAAACATTTATGTAATATCCTAATACCAGATACCACATTTTGGGATCCAAGAGCTCAGATGGTTGTGAATTATATAAGAATGGACTATAAAATGGAGTATTCTTTCCTCAACGTTTCATTTACTTACTAGGGTTGATACCTTCCGTCCCTCCATTCCACACTCTTAAGAAAAAAATAATTATATGAGTTTTATCTTGAAGCCATAGTATCAAAAATACTGACATGAGAGGGGAAGTCACGCGACTTAGACTGTGATTTTTGTGACTCTTAGGCCAACATTTCTTAACTCTAATTTCCTGTTTTATATATTAGTAACTTATGCTATAAATATTGTTATTTATTATCCAAACTATAAAATCACACAAATCACTTATTTAAATCCAAACACTTACTTCGAAATTGAATGATATTAGAAAACCGACTTGTTAGGTAAACCGACATATGTTCTACAAAATATGTGATAATCACACTAATTATGTGCTTAATACTTAAGGGTGTGTCCCATTCAATATACTCGAGATTGGCCAAGTCAACTTTGGTGCTTAACTTCAAGATAAGTTTCACATTTGACAAAACAAATTGGAAAATGAAGAAATCCATTGCCAGTCCATCTGTTATCACTTGTATTCTGGTTAATCTGCTGCTCCCAGATAGGGGCGGAGCCAAGAATGTTTTGCACGGAGGGCAAAAATTTTTAAAATTGAACGTACGAATAAAATTTGTAATATAACGTTATATATTACAATTGTACCCGACGATATTTTATAACATAAAATTCATCTATAATAAAATTTAGATCTAAATTAATACTAAATTCTCGTTTATTGTTTAGAGTTAAACAATCAGCAAGAAAACAATGTGATGTTTGCTGCATGACTCGCCTATAGTGTATATATAAGCCGACTCGTATTTACCCTACATTTATAAATGCCGCCAATCTATAAAAATTCAATATATTTTATTATTCTTTAACCATGTAATTCTCCAAATAATCACTATTGAAAAAACTCATTTTCAAATTTTTAAAAAAAAAGGACCTAAAAAATAGGCTAATTATGCACTGAGGTCGATACCTTCCGTCCCTCCATCCCCAACTCGGGAAAAAAAAAGCACGATAATTTGAAAAACAGAAAAAATAGGCCAAACCAATTTACAAATCTACGTAATTGTGACTCCTTTTAAATTGATACATCATGTAGAAAACTAATAATACAAGCCCCTGTTTGTTTATCATTATTTCATGAAAATTAATTTTGAAATAATAATTTTTGGAGAATGTGTGGTTAAAAAGAAAAAAATAATTGGATTTACGTACAAAATATTTTATTGTGAAAATCTGTGATTGTAAACAGTGACGGATCCAGTACAAAAGTTCAGTCTGAGAGGACGTTGACCATTGACCGTCGACAATCAGCGATTGTAAGAGCGATATTATTTATTAATATTTAAATAAATAACATTGACAATAAGACTAAGCTTAAAATTTTTTACTTACAAGTAAGTTTATTTAAGTAAAAAAGTAATTTTAAAATAATATTATGTTGCTAACACCAAAATTGACATTAAATATTACGAGAACAAATAATAGATGCCATTATTCAAATTACAAAATCGTCACTCCAAAAGAAAGATATTCTAAAAGAGCTCACAAACGGGAGGGTCTTTAAATATGACGTCTACAGAGACTTCCTCACTCTTTCCATCACCAGATTCACCACATTTCCTTCTTTAAAAGAAACCCTCCACACTCTTCATTCAAACTCCATACTTCACACAACTTCCACCATTCTCCTAATTCCTAAATCCTCATCTTTGTCAACAAAATTTTACAAGAAATCACAATATCTATCTCAAAATCCTCAAATAACCCATTCAATCTCTTTGAACCTATTCTTACAGAAGCTGATTTTGCATTATTACCACATAATACATCTATTTCTTTATCAACTAAAAGAAGAGGCAGAAAAAAAACAGAACCAGAAAGGCTTATCGGTGGGAGGTAGAAAGTAGCGACGGCAGTCGGTAGCACAACAAATCAGCAACCGACAAGGAGTGTCGTTGGCAAAACGCCGGCAGTAGAACAGGGAGAATGAGAACTGCGAAGGTGAAGAACTGAAGGAAAAATGAAAGGTTTGGATATTATTTTATGGGGAAAATGCATGGTTCAGGGATTTACTTTCACGAAATCAAAAATCACGCATCAAAGTTTAAAATTACAAAACTCGGGTTTTTTCATTAATTAATTAATTATATTTTACAATTAATCTATTAAATTAAATATAATATGATTAACCCACCCCACCCCAACTTCACCATCACTATCACCACCACTGCTCCGGCGACTGTTCTCCAGCCATGCTTAATTCTAACGACTATTTTCTGGTGACTATTTTTCGGTGACCATTGCTCCGATTCCAAGGTAACAGATACCTTATTAAGTAGTTAAAAATTTAATTTTGGTCAAAACTTATCAAATGATTCGGTCACAGATTATTTTGAAGTTACAAATAAAAAAAATTATATGTCACAGATTTTTAATTAGTCACAGTTAAGAAAATTTGTTGGTCACATATTATTTTATTGGTCAGTCACGTATTTTCAAATATGTAGGTCACAGATTCCTTTTCAACTACAAATTATGAATTGTGAAGTCACAGTTCATTAGCTAGGTTACAGACACAAAAAAAACCCACAACAGTTCAATAGCTAGGTCACATATACTAAAAAAATCATTACAGTTCAATACTTAGGTCACAGACACCAAAAAACCCACCACAGTTCAATAGCTTGGTCACAGACAAAAAAAAACCACCACAGTTCAATAACTAGGTAACAGACACAAAAAAAAAACCACCGCCTACAGATCCATCACCACCGCCCAAAACATACTACCGCTCACTCACACACACAGATCCGCCACCACACCCACAGATCCGTTACCCACACACAGATCCGCCTCCAAACACACAGATATCAGCCACCCCCCACAAACAGCGCACACCCACAGCACATCCTTGCACACCCACTGCCATTCTGCCATTCTAAGAGACGGACGCACCCACCCAAAACACCCAAAATACTTGCAGCAGCGTCGACGCTGCTGCGTCGAGTAGCAGATCTGGGGGGTTGAAGAAACAGATGAGACGTGATGGAGGGGGACAAAAGAGGGAGGAGACCCAGATCTGAAGAGGAGGGAGAAAGGGAGAAGAGGCCGGAGGCGGAGGCGAGCGGTGGTGGCGGCAAGTGAGAGAGGGAGGAGATATGAAATGGATTAGGGTTTAGATAGGATGTTATATTTAAAATAAAATTAGTGGAGTAGGTAGTGGGGTGGGTATATAGATTAATTTAATTTAAAATATTATTATTAATATTAATTATGAAATTAAAACCTGATTTTTGATTAAATAAAGCAAAAACTTGATTTTTAGAAAGTTAAAACTAAATAGCTGGTTTAGTGTAATTTTCTCTTATTTATTTTATTGGGCCTAATTTTTAAAAAAAGTCCCAAATATCTCAGCCCAAAATAAGTGGCCACAACTAAGAAAAAAAAGAAAAAAAAAAGGGCCCACCTCACTATCTTCTTCCTCCGTCTTCTCTACAACAGTGTTATGGCAGCATCGACGGTATTGAAGACTTCGGTGGATCCAACATGGGAGGTCGTGTCCCCTTGTCGGGTGCTGAGTCCGTCCCTAATCGTAAATGAGTTTGAGAAACAAAGAATTTTGAAATAATTATGAAAGTCAACAAATAATAGTGAAATTTATATAATGAAAACAATGATCAACGTCTTTTTCTCTTGATAAAAAATGATGTAAAGTAAGTTTCACATAGCTCATCTCAATTAACCAAGAGTCAGATAGAGATCATTTTAGTTGAACATTTCACATTAGGTTTTAAAGAAAGTTTTTTGAGGAAAAAAAAATCTACACCCTCCATCATATAAAGATAGTAAGATAGTGATGTTTTCCCTTTTTCGTCTATTTCAAATTATAATCATGTTTCTTATTTGAGAGTGTAATTAATATATTAGTTTCTTAATATACTCTTCTTTAATATATTTTGTTATTACAAATATAAGTCATTTTATTATTCAATTGTAGTTTGAACAATAAATTAAAAATTAAAAAATATTTCATCATCCATGATATTTATTCATTTGTATTTGGAGTATAAAAAAAGGCCCACTATCTTATATTGTCATCATTTATTCATCATTGGATATTGGATGACTTTGGAATGTTAATTACCTTGATTATTGCATTAAATAATTACCAGTACCAAGAATAGTTTAATTACCTTGAATATTGTATGCATAATTTAATTATCTTGAATATCGATTGCATTAATATAGGGGTATATTAGGAAAAATAATACTCTCCCCGTCCTATTTATATAGACTTTTTTTTTCACACGGATTAAAAAATCTTATTTAATGTTATTGAAAAAATATTTTTAATTAAAAACTTTCATAGTTTACCCTTATTTAATTATCAACGCTTAATAGTAATTTTTTGTTGGAAGTATTAAAGAAATAAGGGTATATTAGTAAATGAACCAAACAAAACATTCTCAATAAATAAACAAGATTATATAATTGGAACAAGAAAATAAGGAAACTCAACATATATAAATGAGATAGCGTTAGTAGTAAAATTTATTATTTCAAGTATATTAATTAAGTATTCTTAATCTGTGTGAAAAAAAAAATATGACTATCTTTATGGAATGGAAGAAGTATCAACTAACTATTGGAAATTTGAACAAGAGTTTAGAAAATATTATTTTCTATTCGCGGGAATTTTGTGGGATATTAATTTACTCAAATCTATATTCAATTTCTTAATAGTATTTAAATTTATATCATGAACTTCCATATTTTTAATTCAAGAACTTGGCGCTTCCAACTTTCAAGTCTTCTATGATATTTTGCCAAAGTATAGACTACATCGACACATGAGCATCTTTTCAATTAAATAAAAAACTTAATCATAAACTGGACGGACGAAGAAAAATAACAAGAAAACAGTTTTCCATCAAAATGTCTCACTTTTTTTTGTTAAAGAATTTTGCAAAAGCAGGACTGATCTCCTAAACATAAGCTAAGCACTCGGATGACATGATATACTACAATAGGTGATGAAAGATAATAGTTGGTTATAAAATTAATTACACCACATATTGTAGTGTTCTACGCCATTTGGTGCTTAACATAATTAAGTTCAAAATTTTCAAAGTAATTGCAATTGAATCAAAGACTTTATAGAGCTACCATATGGACCATTCGGAAATATATTTTTCAAATTGTAATTTAATTATTAGTCTTTGTTTTTTTTATTTATAACTAAAAATAAGTTTTGTCACGCTCTACTTTTCATCGCAAGCACTTAATTTATATTATTACTAGTGATCTTATTCGATACTCAATATTAAATAGATACAATATCAGTATATATAAAAAAAAAAAATTTATTCATATTAAATTATTATTTTATCACACAAAATTATAACACTGAGGACTTTTGGAAGTGGAAGACTAAAAAATAGACCAACCTTACTTCTAACTTGATTGGAAAACGATTCCAGCTAAACTTTTGACTGTGAAACTCTGAATTTGAATTGTAATTTTGGAATGCTCCATGAAGTATCGCTGGCTTTTGTTTCTTTCCAATATTTGGTACGTGAATCATGGGGAGACGTGCGGAATATGCTTTGTTAATTATGCTCAAAATTTTTGTGTTGCTCGATATTACTTGATATGAAATCAACATTCGAATTGACATATTGAAGTTATATGACACAATAATAAAATATTTGAGCACAAGTAAAAAAATAAAAAAGATAACAAAATATGACAGGAATTATGATATTTTATTCCACTACAAATAATGAGAATTGAGAAATATTACAATGATCCTAAAAACTAGTAATCAATTTTCTCACACTATAAAATTGTATAAAAGAGCCTACTATTTATAGGTGATTATGTAGGGCGACGTTCAAACTCTAATAGATGAGTTGTAGTTGAAATAGAATGTCAAAAATGTGTTAAAATGCGGAAAGGGCCTTAGCCGGATAATCTTGTTGCTTAAGCAATAAGCTAGCGACATGTATGTCGCTCGAACGCCAGGCGGGCACTAGACAAGCGACCAAGTTTCGGGAGAAAACCTGCAGATTGCTCGAGCGGTCACTAGCAGTAGGCTAGCGAAAATGGGGTGACTTTTCTTCTCGGTCCATAATTTCAACATCTTCAAGTCGAATACAAAATTCCAATTCCCAATAGAACTTCCAAATAGAATTTCAACTTGAATAAGACTCCAATAGCATTTCAAATTGAGTTCCTGTTGACGTGCACTTCGATTATAATTCTTCAACAAAGAATTCATGTTACACCCAAATTATAACAATTTCCACCTTGACACGAATCTTACTGAAACGAATGATTTTAAAATTCACCAAACTGTGCTGTAACACATCCCAAATGTTTTTAAAGAATTTCCTTTTCTAGATTGTACACATTCTACTATGCTGAAAATATGCAACAAAATCAGCATCCACATATTTTTTTTCCACTGGGTTCCTCCCTAACAATTGAATACAATGACACTGCATGTGATGGTGGCAAAACAACATTATCTATAATTATTGAACTCCACTGAGCTATATTTTTCAAATCCGACCCTTTTCGAGCTCCTTAAAGTATTTTATCAAACTGAATGACCACCATAGTACTAAATCTGTGCTGATTGTCTCTTCTAGATTCTGCACGACCCCGCAAGATGTATAAATGAAATTTTTTATGTCCTTCCAATACAACTTGAGCACTCTTACAAACCTTCAAAACTCCACATCCACCAAAGAACTCATAACCTTTGAATCAAGGATAGACAAAGAAATGAGATTCTTCTTCAAATTCGGAACATGTCGAACATATACAAGGTTCTAATCTATCCATAACTTCAATTTGATCGTACCAATTCCAGCGACCCGACAAGGTGTGTTGTTTCTCATAACCACGATACCTTTAGAAATGATTTCATATGTAGTAAACAAATCCTTATTAGGACATATATAAAACACACACGGTGAATCTAGAATACAATCCTCCTCTAATTTAGACTCGATGTCAGAAATAGCCTAGAGATCTCCATCAATTACAATGTTATCAGCGATGTCTACTTCACCCAAAGTTTCTAATTGCTTCACATATCGACTTGTAGCCAACCTCTCTTTATTCTGTAATTTGTAGCAATCTTTCTTCATGTGCCCCTTCTTATTGTTGCAGTAGTTACAAATCTAATTACTAAACTTAGATTTCGACCTACTCCTTCCAGAAGCAACATGAGCAACCATACCTTCTCCATCTTTGGCCTCGGAAACCAGATGCTCCATCTTCTATTTTGAAGACAAAACATCATACACCTCCTATATGGTGAGAGTATCACGACTATACAAGATCGTGTCTTTAAATGAAGAAAATGAAGCGAGCAACGAACACAATTTTCATGCGTTTTATGCAACGTGAATTATACCGCAAGTATACGGCGTCAAGTTTTGTAATATAGTATTGGAGTAAGAGTGTCGAACCCACAGTGATTGATATTTCAAATTTCTACTAAGTACTATAATTATACAGCTGCTATTTTATCTAGATGAATGAATTTTATAATCAATGTTTTTTTTTAAACTAATACGTTGACGAATTCAACAAATAAATGCAAATTAGAAGATAATCAAATGAGGAATCCTAGGGTTATGATTTCACCTAACTATAAAAAATATGATTCTCAAAAACTTAGTTATCTCTAATCGATTTTCCATGTTTATAAGCAAAAATCCTAATATAATTATACCCCATCTCTCAAGTACCGGATAAAAATTAATCCTAGAAATTAATTCTAATATCTCTATTTCGAATTAAAATCTAGAAATTATCAAGTTCATGCTTCTTTTATGGAGTAAACTTCATAGATCCTATACTTTCTCTCGAAACCTATAAAATTTATGTTGTGTTAATCTTATGATCGCGCCTAAATTCCCATATCTCGGGTGTCAAAATTGATTAGCATCGACTTATTCAATTAGTGGTCAATTAATTGAAAACATTAAAATCATAACACAAATAAACGAAATGGAGAGTTTCAAATCATACTCTCAAGTTTTGGTTACAATAAAACCTTAGAAGAATAGTTTAGTTCATGATAAGAAACATGAAATTTATATAATTCAAAATAAACAACATAAAAAAGAGAATAGAAAAAAATAGTTTTTGGATAGATTTTCAATCTTCTTCCTTGATGTTGTTCTTGCTTCCCTTTGATTTCTTGAATTCTGTCTACTTTGCATCCTTTAATTGTGTGTTGAATTTTCTTGTCAAAAGTGGTATTTGGGGTTGTATTTATATCATCATGAAATCTTGGAGGGGTTGAAATTGTATTAGGCCAAGAAATGAGTCAAAAAAAAATCAAAAACCTATTTCTCGCACGGCGCACTATAGCGGTGCTGCGAATTCTGCTGATTTTCAGCAAAACCGACGCTATAGCACCCATCTTCGGTGGAAAAAACTGCATTGCGCGTCCTTCAGTAGTTTTATCATAACTCTTTTTTAGATGTCCAATTAAGCTGATTCAAAATGCTTTGGAAAGAAGACTCAAAGGGCTACAACTTTGCTTCAGATATAATTTTCTAATTCAAACGTCTCATGTGTCAAAAATGGGTCTCAATATAAGACTATAAATGTGGAGCATAACTTTTTTGGTTGGACAATGATGTGTGATCATATTTTGACTCTATTTGATCCCTTTGACTTCTTTTTTCATCTAATTGATTCCAAGCACTCTCGAATCTTCATTTTAAGGTCTGACACAACTTTTGAGTATTTGCACTTTAGTCCTCAAACTTTATACCTCTTACAATTTAGCAATTTTCTCCAATTTTTGCCTACTTACTTATTTCCTTCAATTTCATCAACCTATATCACAATATCAAAACATACATTAAAACGTTCTAAAACTCGTAGAAATAAGTTAAATATCAAGTTTAGATGATATCTGAAGTATGCGTGAAATACACTCATCCACAATAGAATCAATACCAAATCTTCTTCATCATATTTTAATTCCAAAGTTTCCAAATCAGCGACTATCTCCTTAAATACAACTAGGTGATCTTCCAATGATCCTCCTTCTATCATTCAATGAGAGTATAAATGCTACTTGAGAAGTAACTTAGTTGTCAGACTTTTAGTCATGCATAATTGCTTCAACTTTAACCATAAAGCAGCTATTAAACCTTCCTTTAAAACTTCCTTAAGAATGGTATTCGATAGATGAAAATGAATGTGAGAAACTACCTCTTATCATTTTGTAATTTCTCATCCGAGGTCAAAGTTGCGGGTATCTTGTCAACTCCCAACAACGCATCTTCCAAATCTTGCTGTGCGAGTATTGCACGTATCTTAACTTGCCATAACAAAAATCCAGTGCTCCGATCCAAAAGCGAAATGTCATACTACATGGAAGCCATGACGAACAAAAATCTCGAACAAATCAAACCCTGTGCTTTTTACGAAACTGTTGAACCTAGACTTTAAAACAACTTGTTGTATTAATTCTACCCAGAATCTCTGATACCAATTGTTGGGAATTCAAGGACCATGTGTTGTTTGATACCACTTAATATGAAACTAACCTCCGAATTGAGATGTTGAAATTATATGCCACAATATTGAAGTATTTGATCATAAGCAAAACAAAAAAAGTAAACAAAAAAAAATATGACAAGGAATTAAGAGATTTTGTTGCATCACAAGTAATAAAGATGAAGAAATATTATAATGATCCTAAAAGTTAGTAATCATTTTTCTCACACTATAAAATTGTGTTAGGTTCATTATTGTAATTGGCGATTCTGTGAACAAAAATGACTTAACTGAACATATGTAAAAGTCAAGGAGTGAAGGACAATTTTGTATAGATGATTTATGCTAAAGGTAAAGGTTGAAAATAAGGAAAATGCGGCGTCGAAATTTCGTTAGCTTCACGCTTCGCCATTGCTCGAGTGACAGAAACAGAACTGTTGTCACCCGCTTATCGCCCAGGCTTCGCTCGAGCGACAGACCTTTGGCTCGAGTGTCAAGCTCCCTCGCTCAAGTGACATATTTATACGACTAAATCTAGTTCGCGATTTTGGAGAGTTTTACACGGCTCATACTACTCATACACCTCCAACAACAGATATAGAGGCTCTTGCACGAAAATTGGTGGTTATCTTATTGTGCCTCATATTCATATCATCTTTTAAGAGATCGAAGAATACAATTCATTGGTGAAATTATTCATTCTTGAGATCCGATAACCAAGTTTTCGGAAAACATCAAATTGAAGAATCCAAAATATAGACTTCCTTAACACTTCGAGGAAGCTGGTAAAATCGGACCGCTTACACCCCTAGAGGAAGGTACTTTTTTAGTTGGACTTCAGAATTCTTTGGATGTTGAGAGAGGTTAGACTACAAGCACAGGAAAAAGAATAGGAATATGTGATTTCTGGGTATCCACTTGGAAGAGACAATTGAAGAAGATCGGGAGTTTGGAATTTACAGCGGATCTTGGAAGCTACAGGAGGTAGATCGGGAGATCTAGTAGATTGGCTAGATAGTATCTACGGTAGCAAATAATGAGTCTAGATGAACATCGGATCTTGGAGATTACAGGAATTATAATAGCAAAAACTAGTGGAATTTGCTAAGTTAGGAACTGACTGTAATCTTTATTGTCTATAGTGGATGTAACTGACTTGGTCCCGAAGTTTTTACCCAGTTGGATTTCTCCGTCATCAAACTTTGTGTTATTTACTGCTTTCTTATTACAAACTGTGGTAATTCTATTTAGGATAATTGAATTGTTTGTTTAACCATCTAGAAACTAATTAAGAATGACATGTTGCTTTAATTAGTATAATTCCGTACATAAGGTCGAATTTAGTTAGTAAATCGCGAATTTTCAATTGATATCAGAGCCTAAATTTGAATCCTAACCTTAGAAATTTAGGAATTAGGAATTTTTTGCTAAAAATGACATATGCGACCACAAGGTATAAACCAATGCGGTCGCATGGAACAAAGAATTGCTGCCCTTGAATTCTCGATAAATGACCATGCGGCCGTATGGATTTATAACCATGCGACCGCATGGTTATAGTATTTACCTGTTAGACAGCTTTCAGTATTTTGATAATATCTTCATCTACCAATGTCCAATTGAGGTGATTCAAGATGTGTTGAAAATCTAACTCCAAGAGCTACAACTTTAATACAGATACTATTTTCGAATTTGATCGTTTTATACTTCAAAAACTGGTCTCAACATGAGATTGAAAACCGGTGCAAAACTTTTCAGCTTGAAAGTTGATATGTGATAATGTTCTGGCGATATTTCATCACTTTGACTATTTCTTTATCCAATTAACCTCTAAAACTCTTGAATCTTCATCACAAGGTTAGAAACAAGTTTAAAGTATTTTTACTTTAGTCCTTGAACTTTCACTTTCTTCTATTTTGATCATTTTTTGCCATTTTCTTATAGTTTTCACCGTATTCGTCCATTTGCAACCTAAACCAAAATATAAGTGTACTTAGAACATTTAGGCTCCTATAAATCATAAAAATGCAATTATTAGTGGATGAAAAAACGTGATAATTGCACTATTATCAATAGATATCAACGATAACATACCATTGGTCCTAAGTTTATCCCTACATGTTTTCACTATGGTGAGTTAGGACACATAAAGCCTACGTGTCATCATTTTCTAAATAGAAATAGAAATTGGAACTCAGATAGAAATAAGAATCAGAAGTTTGTTGGTCAAATTGACATTCTTACTAATCAAGTGAGTTAATTGATGAAGTAAATATCACATATGAATATGAATAATCTTGTCATAGGCAAGTTTGGGTGAAGAAAAACTATTTGAAAATTTTTGAAATAGATCATGGTGCTCTTAAAGGTAAGAGCATATGTATACCTAACTGATTAGATATTTTTGATTCATGCTCATGCATTATCTTCATGTAATATTGATTTATGCATGCATCACTGATAGGAATGTAAAATGCATATTTTTTCCTTCTTATTTTATGCGCTCGTATGTTTATTTTGTGCCAAAATGTACTCATTACGCTCATATTTTGATTTAGGTGCAATTCTTTGGATATGGCGTAATTTGGAACAAACATGTGAAAATAGACCAAAGTGAAAAGAAATGAAAGTTCAAGGATTAAAGTGAAAATATTCTAAACTTGTTTCTAACATTGTGATGAAGATTTAAGAGCGTTAGATGTCAATTGAATGAAGAAATGAGTCAAATGGATGAAATATAACCAAAATATTTTCACATATCAACTTTCAAGCTGAAAAGTTTTGCATCGATTTTCAGCCTCATATTGAGACCAATTTTGGACATGGTAAATGGTCGAATTCGAAGATAGTTTCTGAAGAAAGTTGTAGCCCTCTGAGTTAGCTTGAATCACCTTAATCAGACATCGGTAGAGAAAGTTATGGCCAAAATACTAAACGTTATCCGGAAGGAAGTTTCGTAATTCCTTGCGGCCGCAAGCCATTAAAACCATGCGGCCTCACAAACCACTTCCGAGAGTTAAAGTGCTGAGCTCATTTGTACCTTGCGGCCGCAAGCCTCTAAAACATGCGGTCGCATGGTTCTTATCCAGGATGTGAATTTTGGTTTCCGAATTTAAGTCAACTACTTATGGAAACAACTATAAATACATATTTTAAAATTCTAGAACACAACTAGAACGTACAGAATGCCTCCAAACTCCATTCTTCTCTGTTTTTTTCTTAAATTCATAAATTGTAACTAAACTTTTACATTTTGTCGAAGGAGATTGAAGCATTGGAACCACATATTGTGAGATCTAAATGGTTTTTCTTAATTTAATTCACGTTTTTTAGTATTGAATATTCTTCTGAACTTATTTCTATGATTGTTACGTTTAATTGCTAGGATGCTTACTAGTTTATTAATCGTTGCAATCTACCGGTAAGTTAAATATCAAATCCGTAATTATTTGATCCCTTTATCTTGTGAAGCACTAGTATTTGATGGTTTTCTGCGATAGAGGTTATTGAATCTTAAGAAGAATGTTTAAATAGATTGAATGCAACCGCTGGTGTTTGTGTTATCTAGTTCATCGATTTCTCTATTGTGTAAAGCTGTTATTAAATTGATACTTGAGCGTTGGTCTGAGGTTATTTAATAATTAGGGTTAATTAGAACACTGGTTTCTAACTAACTAAAATTAAGGAGAAATAAGATAATTATTCCAAAGGTGAATATTCAAAATATGAATTGAGTTATCCTTGCATCTATGATCAATTGTGGATTTCCGAAGGTGGATATTGACTTGGACCAAGGTTAGTCTTTTGATTGTTTTCGTTAATTTAGTTTTCATTGTTATTTATTGCATTATTTACAATTGTTTGCATACGAAAATCCCCCCAATCATTGTACGAAGCATAAACTATTGAATTATACACTCTTTGTGATATCGACCCTTATTACCACTACTAATTAGTTTTAGAGGTTTAAAGACTATTTTTGGGTGCCTACGACAGTACATCAAATTTTGGCGCCATTGCCGGGGAGTGGTGTTAATTTATTATTTTGCTTCTTTAGTTGTTTATTTTATTTTGAAAAAAAATAAAAAAAATCATCATTTTTAGGTTTTTAGGCAATTTATTATTTTTAGAAATTTTAGCATAGAATTTTCTTTATTTTTCTTATTCTAGTTTCTTTTTAACTTGTTTTTCATACCTTTTTTTAGTTTCCTTGATAGTTTATGCTCATAACTCGATCTTACACTCAAGAAACTTGATTGCAAATATGGACGTCAATTCTCAACAATTTGGCACTAGACTCAACATGCCATCTACACATGTTAATGAGGTAAATGTTTCATCCATTGAACAACAACTTGCGAGTCTAACTACTCTAATTTGTCAAATGGATGTAAGTATTATGCAAACAGCAAAGACTTGTGGAATTTGTTCATTGGAAGGCCATCCAACCATATGTACCCAATAATTCAAGAAGAATTCGTTGAACATGTAAATGCAGCCGGTAGTTTTCCTGGACAACCACAAAGGAATTATGATCCCTAATTAAACACGTACAACCAAGGATGGAGGGATCATCCAAATCTTAGTTATGGGGATCGACCCGTAAATCAACCTATGAATCAAAATTGGCAGAATTTCCAGCGATATAATCAGCCATACCTCATAGACAACAACATGGCCAAACTTCTAACTCTAGTATGTCTTTAGAAAATATTGTTAAATCTTTTGCCACTAACACTTTACAATTTCAATAGGAGAGAAGGGCTAGCATTCAAAGTTTGGAGAATCAAATGGGTCAAATGGCTAAAGCGGTCAGTAGGTTGGAGTCACAAAATACGAGAAAATTGACATCTCAAACAGTGATAAATCCAAAAGAAAATGTGAGCGCAATCATCCTGAGAAGTGGTAAAGAGGTTGAGATTCTGGTAAAGGCATCCCCTAAGCCGTTTGAGCAAGAAGAGGAAGAAAAAGAGGTTGCAAACAAGACTGTCACCAATGATACTGAGGTGACTGAGCGTAAATTTTTACCCCTCTCTGATTATAAATCAATACCCCATTTTCCTCAAATTGCAAAATAGAAACTAAAAGATCACAATGTGAGGTTCATCGTTCACCTAGTACATAAAAAGTATAGCCTAACATAGATAAAATAAAAGAATAATAAAAGGAAGACATCACCAAAAACTTGAATTAAATCTTGAAATTTTTAAACTTGAAGTGAAAATCCTTATTATTGCCTTCTTGTTAGCTCTCCAATGTGTTTTTCTCTCAAAGAAGGCGTAAAAACCTAGTTCTGGACGAGTTTATGGTTAAATAGGGTCTCAAGATACCCTACCATAAGAGATTGGTTCGAATAAGGGAACCAGAAAATTCGCGCCCAGAATGAATCATGCGGCTACATGGTGTAAACCAATGCGACAGCATGGTTATAAAATTTTTCCATTATTCATCTCATGTTGATGCTTGAGCGACTGCATGAGCTTTCTACCATGCGACTACATGGTAGAACATTTTTTTGATTTGATTCACTTTGATCTCCAAGTTTGTTTCATCTACCTTTTGGCATTGCTTCCTTCTCCCTATTCTTCTAACATTCCATGACATCTTAATGTAACCACTTAGCTCAATTCCATGCTTGATTCTCCATTCGGGTCATCTTTTGAATAATTACATTTTGGTCCTCAAAGTTTCATCTTCTTCCAATTTGATACTTTTTCGTTCGCTTCTTCATTCCATCCATCAATGAACTCCTACAAACACAAATTATATCGAATTAATCCATATTTCAACATATACATCAAGAATTTTACATGTTTTGTGACCTAAATAAGTGCGCAAAACACACTTATCAAATATAAACTCAAGTTGCTAGTTCAGAATCATGACTCGGATTTCTATAATCATTATGCATTCCTTTTTCAACCTGTGTTCAGCAATGATAAAATAGATATGCTGTTATGTTGAGTTTGACAGATCCAAACAATGGTAAAGCACTAAATTAGGAGAAGATATTTGAGATAGTCATCAGGACTACAAAAGGGTTGGTCTAACTTCCTGAAAACACAAAAACCAGAATCGTTCACAGAGATATCAAAGCAAGCAATATCCTCTTGGACTCGAGATTCTGTGCTAAAATTGCCGATTTTGGGTTGGCAAGCTCTTTTCAAGAAGATAAAAGTCATATTAGCACTGCTATTGCAGGGAAATTGTGTGTGTCGTCCTTTTATCCTAAACCCCACTCCCTAATATAGAAACCAAATTGAAAATCTGATTCTTGAGAGGATATATGGCTCCAGAATACTTAGCTCATGGTCAGTAGACAGAAAAAAACAGATGTGTATAGCTTTATTGTACTTCTTATTGAAATTGTCACTGGGAGGCAGAACAACAGGAGCAAAGTTTCCGAGTATTCAGATAGCTCATTAACTACAGCAAGTTCTCAAATCATCTTCTTCTTTTTACTTTATTTTTCATCATATTCACCGAAAATCCTTTTAAAGATAGACGAGATGGAATATATTACATGCACCTTCGTTTCAGAAGCTTCAAAATCACAGCTTTTCCAACTTCCTTTCAAAAGCCTCGATGGGCTCAAGTATCAGCTTCGCCTTTATTTTTAGAACAAAAAGCTGATCAAGCATTATATGTGTCCTTGTAGACCTACTATGCTTTCACGAAATCTGTAGTTGATGCTCAAGAAGCTGAAAGTCATTAGATTAGAGGTCCCCAAGTCATACTCTGCTATGATTGTAGCACTTGTTAGATTTGAACTTATTAGAACTCCTTATAGCTACTTTGCTCAACATCTTTTTGGCTAATTGATTAGCTCCCAGCAAGTCATAACTGCATTTTCGATACTTTTCATGTGTTCTGAGCATATTTTAATGGCTGCAGAAGACAGAGAGTTTGCACGTTTAGAGAAGATGATGAGAGAAACCTCGTGATCATGGAGCATGAAGAGTTAAGCTTTCTTGAGCAGCCCATTTCTTCTCTCGGTGAACATCACCTTCCTAATTATCTCTGCATCTATTCTCTTCAGCTCAAATCTCCACATCACCATTATCTCCTGTACACCTAAATCTACCTGACTTGAACCTCTTTCTCTCAAATGACACTTATTTTTCATTTTCATTAACTGTTACATTATTTTGGATGCATGAGAACAGGCATGGAAGCATTTTCAGCAAAGAAAAGTAGACGAGTTGTTCGACCCAAACTTAAGAGATCCCATCCCTACGACCATCCATGTCTAAAGCATTAGAGATGCTGGTAAAGAAAGCGCATCTTCCTGCACTGTCTAATCCCCCTTGTATATACGAGACCGTGGAACTTATTGACACACTCGAATATGGCAATCCTGCTTCAACTGCTTCAAAATTGATGAAAATGCTGACTACTGAAATATTCGCGCGAGGATAGATTCATGGCCTGATTGTCGCACCTGAAAAGCTATCAAAGAAATCGTGTACTCAATTCAGGTCAATCAAAGGAGGATTCTTGCACTTTCTTTACAAATTATATCTTGAAAAACATTAATTGTAGCCTTCTAGTTTATGGACTATGCATCATTGTTTATATAAAGGTTGATACATTTTAGAGCTTCTTCGATTCTGTTAGGCAATTTGTTGTCAAACGACCTCCCTAGGCGATAATGAAAGTCTCGTTTGTTTTTTATCCAATCGGCATTGGCCAATTGACTGAATATATATCGATATCACAATTACTGGAACTATCCACGTAACCCACTTAGGCCATTCGAAGCAACTTAATTTAATTAGGGTTGCTCATGGCCCAACCCGAATTAGGATGGCTCTTACCGATTGATAGCCCACTATTCTATGTGTTATTAGGCCTAACATAGACAATGACCTAAAAGCCCATCCCATTCTATATATACTTACCCATTCAATTGTCTAGGTAAGGAGAGAAATATACAAGCCGTTCTTTGTGATTGGAGAAGTCGACTTCCACCTTTGCTTTGTGACTTCTTTGCCTTGCTTTGTGTTCTTGGTAGTGGATTGTTCTCTTCTTCTTAAGTTAATCTTTGTGGTTAACCTTCTTGGCTTTGTCCTTCTCCTCTTGTAACTCTTGGTGGGTTGTCACTTTGGTTGGAGCAACCAAAAGAATTGGGAAGTGAAGGTTTGTGGTGGTTGTGTGGATTGTGGTGTTCGATTTGGAGACTGAGCCCGATTATTCTTGGTGAAAATTGGTGTTTTACAATTTACATATGGTATTAGAGCTTTAGGAGTGATTTCCAGGTCCAAAATCGACCAAGAACAGGTCTGAAATCGCGTGAACAGTGCAGACAAATTTCTGGACAGGTTTCTTCAATCAGTCCGAGAACCTTTTTGGCTTTTCCGGTGAAACGAGCGATCATTTCAAGAAACCAACACCACAGGAGGCCTCTGCAGGTGGAGGCGAACCTTACTGGCTGGCGCGTGTGGCGGCGCGTAAGGGCGCGTGGAGCATTTTCTGAACTCGACTTCTTCAGGCAGTTTGTTCAATTTGATTTCCTGAACGTATTGATATTTTTGTTTTAGTATTTCAGGTTACGTAGGAAAAGTTGGACGATTTTGCCCCTGGTTGTTCGACGGTCGAGGCTGCAAAACAATGACTAAATTACTTTAGACCATAAATTGTGGCTCTAAAGCAGTAAATTCGCAACTCTCGATAATTACGGACTCAGACAAGTCCGCTCTGGTAAATGGCTGATCTTCTCATTAATTTTCAGTACTAGCGCGTCATCGTGTGGGGTGACATTAGGATTGGGGTTACCGTGAAGGGGTAACCATTGCTTGTGCTAGAAATTAGGAAGTAATTGCTCTGTTCGTTCGTTACGTGATTGAAACTTGTTCTTTTTTGATTAATTGCAGCATATTATCGGTTTTCTGATATACTGTGAGTGAAACTGTTTTGTTGTTATCTCTCTGGTTGTTTTTGATAAGTCTCTAGAATACCTAGACCTTACCCGTTTGAAAATTTCCTTGATCTAAGATCGTGAATCTTACGAAACCCTGGAATCTAAAACGGTGTATATTTGTGAACCTAGGTCTGCTTTGTGTGGCTTAATTGTGACTTTGTATTTCTTATTTGAAAATGACAACGCGCAATTTTGATTTGGAGACTTTTACTGGAAAATGTGATTTTTCTATTTAGCAACAGAAAATGAGGGGTATTTTGGTTCAACAAAAAGTTTCAAAAGCCATTGATGGCAGTTTTCCCGCTGATTTTTCAAAAGAACAAAAAGAAGAGGCTGATGAGCTCGCTTACACCTCTATTATTTTACACTTGGCTGACGCTGTTTTAAGAAAAGTGGGTAAACTGAAAACTACTGAAGAACTTTGGAAAAAGTTGGAAGATCTGTATTTGCTAAAATATACTCCCAACAAGCTTTACTTACTTGAGCATTTTTTCAGTTTCAAAATGGATTCTTCAAAAGAATTGGATGACAATTTGGATATGTTTGACAAACTTGTTCAAGATATTGT
>CM032643.1:422219-616950 GCA_019097785.1 Fraxinus excelsior | reverse complement strand
ATAACATCATACAAGTATATGAAATGAACAGTTACGCATCTTCTTGGCAAGCTAAAATTCAGGCTCGGTTTCCTACTACTATATTCACAATATTCTTTATGAGAAAGCAAAAAGATTCAATTTATAAAACGCGCTTGGGTACAGTGAGATAAAATAAATGATGTAGCTTAACTCACATTACCTCTCCATGGGTTCTGTGGATCATTGTTGCTTTTGCAATTTTTGCCTCAATCTGATACAATATTCCTGTTTTGTCTTCCGATGCACTTATAAACATGCCAGAACTGAGAGGAAAGAAGATCACAATTTGAAAGGTGTGATCATACAGATAATTTTATGCAAAATTCAATACCGTTACAGAATTTTAAAAGGTACAGTATGAGCAGAGAAATAATATATCTTCTTACTAAAAACCCACCATCTGACTCCAGTTGGAAAGAGTAATTACCTTGTCCTAATACCTTTGGTATTTTCAGCTGTTTCTCCCTCGCGTAGTGCTAAGGAAGATGGTTCAAGCCGTGCTTTTGCAATTTCAATTATGCTTTTGCATTCTTCTGCACTAGCAAAATTTGGAAAGTATAATGCCCGTGGATTCCAGCTCAAAATCTGTATCAGAGCAATAAAGGAACAAGAATATGATTTAAAGGTAAAAGAAAGAAGCAAATACTTATAACCATCAGATTGTGTATCTAATGTTTAGGTTTATACACATTAACAAGAATTTTTGTTTCAAATGTGTTTGTAGCTTATCGTCGAAAAGTTCAATTCTTATAACAATTTCCAATTTTATGATAAACCAACAAGCATCGGAAATCTATTAGTTGCAGTGGATGCATTTGAAATATGCTTGAAAAATCCATGTGGATTACCACCCTCAGTGCAGAGGATTCAAATTTTCCCAATTAAAATGCTTAATCCCAAGGCTTACATATATTCATGAAATGAAATCCATCCACAAGTTATCTGCTTGCCTATACAATCAAATTCTAGTGATGTTATTTGCTTAAATATTCATCAAACTTCTGATAATATAACAACACTGTATTAAATTTCAGTTCATCACTTAAGATTTGCACAGAAATTAGAATTCAAATCAAAACTCACCTGAAAAGGGATCGAAGTGAGAGAATCCTCTCCAGTCTTTCCCCGTGGCAGAGCATCAAATGCTTTCTTCTTCGTCTTCTCTTCCGGCAGTCCCGGAGGCCAAGGCCTTAAAGAAGTGTTTGACACTTCCTGTCACACATATAATCTACATATTAGCCCCCCAAAGCCTAGCCACTCAATATGCTATCAGCCACGAAATGGGTAAATTTAAAAAAAAAAAAAAAAAAAATAATAATAATAATAATAATAAAGATTGAGGCTCACAAACGGGTTGGATTATTGCAGGGAGATGAAGATAAAAGTAGAAATTGAAGGGAAACCAGAATCACCTGCTGAGAGAGGAGACTAGAACCAAAGAACCCGGCAAGAAAAAAGAACATGCATAGCAAGAAAATGGATGGCAACCCTAAAAACATCCAATTTCCGCCTCCAAGTTTGCTTCCTTTGTTCTTCATTTTTTTCCTTGATCAGAGAAATCAATGGCGATTAGTCTTGTTCTTTCAACAGCTAAACACAGTTTTCTTTCGTGCTTTTTCTTTTCTTTTTGTGCTTTCGAATATTCAAAGTTACATACGTGTATGTATGTTTCAACTTTCAAATGCAGCAAGCTAATCGATCATGACTTTCGTACGACATGTCTCCCGTACGCGGCGGGAAGTGATATTTTGTTTATTGTGTAAAATAACAAAGAAGGCCTCCCAACTTACAATAAAATTTCGTTTTAGTTATTCAACTTTCTTTTATTGTTTAAAACTTATCATTTAAGTTTCACTTGAATTACCAGAACCATTCTATTGGAAAATTTAAAGTCCTTTCATTTAATCTTTTGGAATATTAGTTTGCTAAGTTGGTTACTCAGAAATGCGAACTCACGCCTTTTAACTGAGCATTATTCTATTGAATCCAATTTTAACAAAATCACGTATTATATAAATATGAAGTTTATAAGTTGAAGAGCTTATCATTTCACAATTGGACAACTAAAGAGCCTCACTAACATTTGAAACAAAAAAGATTAAAGGGTATTTACCCACGTAACAAAATTCTTTGCCATGCGGAAAAAGAGATTAACTTTTGCGAAAGAAACAAAAATTGATAGGTCTTTTGTAACGCGCATATCACTTAGATTGATCCTAGAAAGTAGCATAAGAAAGATAATTTGTCCTTCTTTTTTTTTTTTTTAGTGAAAATAGGAAATGAAAAAATTCATTATAATCAGATTAGATTGAGTATGCTAATTTTAAATTTTAAATTGTAATTTTTTTATTTGAGCGAGATAATTATTTACTAAATGAGTTTTTAAAAATTTTGAGTAACATGAGTTTGGAATAAGAAAAGTTGAATGACTAAATGAAGCTTTGTTAAAGTTGAGTGACCTCTCGTATTATTTACCCTTTGTCTATTACTTAAAAGAATAAAATAGAATTTAGTTTAGTTAACGTTATAAAAATATATATATATATTGATTTCAACGATGTTGGATAAATTCTCTATTTGGACTCTATTTTAATATGATTTTGAAAGAAAATATATATTGTTATAGTGATTTTTTGGAGAATAATGTGTTGCAAAGACGATGAAATTTTTTGAACGTATATATAATATTATTTTATGAAAGACTGTGTGGTTGAAAAAGTAAATTTTAAAAATAATGAAGCCACATGGAAGCTAACTGAAAAATTGAATAATAGTAGTCAGATGTTGATTATTGAAAAAGTGACATGTAGTGCACGTGGGGGTGCAGATTTAACATTGATTTTACGAGAATCTGTACCGTTCGAATTATGAATGGTAAATCCAGGTGGAATCCATTTATTATTCTTCTAGTTGTCCATGACTTGACAACCCATTCTCAATTCTTATGGGGTAAGATTGATTCTCTAGTAGAATTGATGTACAGTTCACAGTGGACAAGAGTTATGCTATCCAATCGTTACGAAAGAAGTTGTCACATCGAAGGGTCAAACCCTTTTTTTATTTGTCGAAAAAAAAAAAAAAAAAACAATTTGACTGGTTGACGTGATTGACTGTTGATCAGGTATACTTGTCTTCATAGCACCTTTTTAACCTTTTGAGTCCTGAGTATTTATGCAATGTGAACAATGCAAGCTTGTGTGATTTGCTCGAGTGGTTCTTCGACTTTCAACCTACACACATTTGAGGAACTGGTACAAATATGTATCACGTGCTTTGCTCATCCTTTGACTTCTAAAGTGCAAAGACTCGCGCACTTGTATCACTTGTTCTAATCATTCCTCGAGCTATAACTTGTGCAAAATGGGCATGACTATGTCCTTTGCTTGTCTATTCTTCAACTTTTGAGTTGCTAAAACTCGATTCGTTCATGTTATTTGTTGTCAATGTGATACTTATTCCTTTTCATCTCTTACCCTCCAAAGAAAAAAAAGGGCAGAGTGGACATGTCAAACCCGCCATCGGAGCTGAACTGAGACCTATAATCTAGAGACAAAATGGATTAACACAAGTCACTCAACTATGGTTAACTTATTTCTTATTAAGGCCCTTGTTTGTTTGGCATTAATTTCCAGATTTTAGAAAATTTCTGACCGTTGAGCCACCTTTTTTGACCATGTTGTGTGATGGTGTAGCCCACATTTTGAAAAAAAAAAAAGGGCAAAAAAATTCATTATTCTTTGAAGTTAATGTCAAACAAACAAGGACTTTGTGTAGGATCCACTCTCACATTTTCAACCACATATTTGTGTTGAAACTAGAGATGTCAATTTGGCTCGCCGCTTGGGCCATCCATGACTCGGCCCCAGAGCGAGCCCGAGCGAGCCTCAGTTCCCAAGCCCCATTTTGGAAAATCGGCCAAGCCGAGCCAGACCGTGTGGCCTGTATAAAATAAAATAAAAATTGAAATGGAATGAGGGAAAGAGTTTAAAGGCAGTCGTGATGCACCTATGTTATATATAAAATTGGATCGGCCCGTTGAGCTCCAGCCAAAAAAGCCCAAACCCATTTTACTCGAGCCAAAAAAGCCCAAACCCATTTTGCTCGAGTCAAGCCCGAGCTTTGAATTTCGGCTCATAGCTCGACTCAACTCGGTTCGGCTCGTTGCCACCTCTAGTTGAGGCCCACAGCTAATAAATCATCGCCTTATTTGCCGAACATGCTCTTTAAATAGTAACTCACAATCTTGTCAAAACAATTGAGACATTATATAAAAGAATCATGTTTGATGTACATAATAATTCTAGATAAAAATTAGCAGTTCTTTAAATTAAGATACAATCCGAGACTCCCAGCCACTGAGCAATAAGAAGACATGTTCCCATTCTGTAATTAGACAAATTAGACTTGCAAATATGTTATCATCATCAAATTCTTCCATCCTATACGTTCCTCCCTTCTATGAGCCTAAAGTAAATCAAATCTCAATAAGATTGTTTTGCCAATATTCTCTTCCAGATCCTGGCTCGTGAGTCGTGATAGATTACTGGAGTTATGCAAGGTACCACGTGAAAATCTTTGCCTTCTTTTGTAGAATTCTCAAAGTAAAGACTGCGAAAAAAAAAATGTTACAAATGGTTCTGACCATCAGTGTCAGATTCAAAATCCAATTCATATTTAAAGTAATTGTATCCTGATCGACACAAAAGAGAATCTATCCAATGTTTCATCCTCAAAGATGAGGACAAAGTTCAAGCCCCCACAGCACAAATTTTTCATGAAAAATTATTGTAGGAATGAGTTGTAATATTGCAGGCAGAATTTGTCTGATTAGGTTAATGTGGAACTTCTAAAATTTTGCAATATTCAAGGACAATAATTACATGTGTTTGCCTTATGGCGATTAAGTGAAGATACTATTTCAGTAAGAATCGGAGGTCCAGATAGTACCTGCTATTATTTCAATGGAGATTGTGCATGTTAGGTTTTTAGTGTTGGCGATTTTGTGGACAAAATGACTAATTTGTAACATGTTGTAAAAGTCAAGGACCTATAGTGCAATTTGTATAAATTGGGTTATTAGTTATAGGGTTCGAGTATGAAAAGAAAGAAACACGGCGCCGAATTTTCGCTAGTCTATCACTTGACACTACTCGAGCAACAAAAACAAAATCATCGTCGCTCGACTCTCGCTCGAGCGAGAGGTCATCGCCCGCCTGTCGTTGAGATTTCGCTCGAGCGACAGGTTTATACGGAAAACCCTAATTTGCGTTTTAAACTGATTTTTCCGGCTCATTCAACCCAATTACTCTCTCCTATAAATATCGAAGCCATTGGACTAAATTTGAAGGTGTGTTTTTATTATTTTCATTACCTCGTCTTATTTTCTAAAAATCCAAGAACATATTCTTTCATTATGATTCATCATTTCTTTTTGAGATCAAATAACCACCTGTTTGGGAAAACATTTGAAGAATATAAAACATCTACTTCCTAAACATCCTTAGGAATGTACTTTATCATTTGAACTTCAGAGGTTGAGAGAGGTTGGACTACAAGCGCAGGAAGAAGAATGAGAATAGGTGATTCCTGGGTATCCACTTGGAAGAGACGTGTGTAGAAGATTATGAGTCTGAAATTTACTGTGGATCTTGGAAGCTACATGAGGTAGATTGGTAGATCTAGCAGGTTGGCTAGATAGCATCTACGGTAGCAGATTGTGAGTCTGGAAGAAACATCAGATTTTGGAGATTACAGAAATTACAATAGCAGAAACTAGTAAAATTTGCTAGGCTGAGAACTAGTAACTGGCTTGTTCCAGGAGTTTTTACCCAGTTGGGGTTTCTCCATCATCATATCGATTTTCGTTATTTATTGTTTTCCTTATTACTGCGGTATTCAAACTTAGGAAATTGACTTATTTGATCTAATCATCTAAAAACAATTTAAAAGTGACTTGTTGCTTTTAATTGATTAATTCTGCACATATGGTCAAAATTAAAAACGGATAATTAATAACCATTCGGTAAATTAGTAACCGTTAATTTGGTAATCTGTAACTTTCAATTGGTATCAGAACCTAATTTTGATTCCTGACCTTGATTTGTCTAGATGAGTAGTTCATTGTCCGTCCCGCCATACTTTGATGGCACTTACTATGTCTATTGGAAAGTTAGGATGAGAGCATTCTTAAAATCTATGGATGAACGGATTTGGCTTAGTGTGGTGAATGGTTGGAGAGCCCCTAGTACAACTGTAGACAACGTAGTGACCCACATTCCTATTGCTAATTGAACTAGGGCAAACTTGGATGAATGTAATTGGAATAATAAAGCATTACATGCTCTATTTATGATAGTATCCCCGGAGGAATTTAGACGAGTGTCCATGTGTAAAATAGCCAAAGAGATTTGGGATATCTTACAAACCACACATGAGGAAACACATACCGTAAAAAATTTATAAGTTGCATATGTTAACCACTGGGTTTAAGGAGATTAGAATGAAAGAGAATGAAACTTTTGATGAGTTTTATGTGAGTTTAAACGATATAGTGAATTCTAGTTTCAACCTAAGTGAAAGAATCTCGAAACCTAAAATTGTAAGAAATTTTTTTAGATCTTTACCCGAGCATTTCAGGCCTAAAATTACGACGATTGAAGAAAGTAATGACATAGATTCCATTAAGGTAGATAAGTTAGTTGGATCCCTCCAGATATATGAACTGACATTAGATAAACATGTTAAAAATAAATCTCTGGCCTTGAAATCTGTGAGAAACACCCATACCGAATCTTCTAATTCTGATTCACCAAATGATGAGAAGTTAGTTTACCTGGCTAAAAAATTCCGAAAAATGATTAGGAAGAAAAATAACTCTCAAGAGAGATACAAATGTGGCCCAAGTGAATCTAGGAGAAAATCTAAATCCGTGAGGTGCCAAATTGTTGAGGTTTTGGCCACGTTATGAGTTAGTGCTCTAGCAATATGAGAAATTCAGATAAGATTATGAATGTTACTCTCACTGATGATGAGTCTAACTCGGACAATCAGAGTGAGAAATCCACCCGTGAGGAAAGTGAAAAATATAGTCTTTAATACGAGAATTAAGAATGGTTCTGACCGGGGGAGTGAAAGAGAAGAGGACTTAGATAGTGATGAGGATTTTGATTAAGAGTCTATGAGCAAGGAAGTCTATAAGGCTTATGAACAGATGAATGAGGAGAGTCTTAAGATTTTTACTAAAAACAAAGCATTAAGTGCGAAGAATAAGGAACTTGAATTGGAAAATGAGAAGTTAGTAGAGCACATTAAGGAATCTACCTTGATCATGAGTAAAGTGAAATGTATGAATGAAACTTTAGAAACTCAGATTAAGAACCTCACTAGTGAGCTCGAGAAGTCCTCTAGGAAAGTCAGCGAGTTGACCACTGAGAAAGAGACCTTAGAAATGCAGGTTAAGAACCTTCTGAACGATCTAGAATATTCTAAGTCTCAACTGCTTGCCTTTTCTAGTGGTTCTGAAAAGTTAAATAACATTTTAGGAATGGGAGAGCCAGCTGGAAATAAGGAAGGTCTAGGTTTTAAGGAAAACAGTATTAGTACCTTTAAGACCACGTTTGTCCCTGCTATTGACCAGCCCAAACATGTGCCTAACCCCGATTTTAAGGATAAGATATTTGTTAGACAAACGCCTACTAAACTGCACGAGACCCGACGACTTAGAAATAGATGTTAGTGTCCACATAACATTGGTCCTAGATTTATCTCTACTTGTATTTATTGTGATAAGTTAGGACACACAAAACATAGGTGTCATCATTTCTTGAACAGTAATAGAAATGGGGACTTAAATAGAAATAAGAACCAGGACTATATTGGTCAGATTACTACTCAAGTAAGTAAATTGGCCAAGTTAATGACACGATTAACTAGAGATATTCCTGTTACTAGGTCAGTATGGGTGAAGAAAAATGATATGAAAAATTATGAAATAAATCACGGTGATCTTAAAGATAAGAACATTTGCATACCCAACTGATTAGATATTTTTTTTTTTTGTTTGCTGCATGCTCATGTTTTATCGTTGTGTGACATTTATTTTTACATGCATCATATTTGTTTATTTATTTTTTAGGTAGAAAATTCATGCATATTTTTTGTGTGTTTGACATTTTATTTAGTGTATTTAGGGCATTCATGCTTTTTAAAAAAAAACAACAAAAAAATGAAAATTGAAAAATAAAAATGATGAAAATTTTTACTACAACATGATATACAACATTCTTAAATTTGTGTGTTGTGATCATGCATAAGTTTAATCGATGAGTTGTAATATAATTTTCATTACTTGGGTTATTTATGGAGTATTTAGTATGTATCTTCATATACCATCTGCATTGCACATACTATGATATTGTTAGTGGACTCTACCACGTGTGTGAGATTTGGAATGACAATCAATTGTTAGTAAGGTGACTTTGAACATGAATTGGTCTTATTTATTAGACTTAAGCTCACATTTATTCTCGATAATAAAAAAACTCAATATCTTATGTTTTTTTTCGAAACCTATTTGACTCGAGCAATTAAGCCAGCAAGGTTTCTCATAACCTGGTACCTATGGTCAACTAACTTGGATTGACCAGCTTAAAACTCGCTACATGAGTCATTTTAGTCATTTAATGAAAAGGAGCCTGCACTTAAGATGTGAAAAATAATAATGAGTTTAAAATATTGAAAAATATGAAAAATATATATGCAAAAGTCAGGGAGAGAAAAAAAAATATCAATACAAAATGAGCTTTTATTTAAAGGTCTTAATGTACTTTAAATTATTTGACTTGCATAAGTAGAGGATATACTTATTGACAGTGATGTTTAGCATGTCATTTCTCACAAAATTAAGGTTTGGAGTCCTGCTAACAAAGAATTAGTGACATTTTACACACATGACTCACTTATACAATTTACTCTATGGTAACTTGAACTGAGTATATGGGAAGATTTACTGCATATTAATTTTACTTATGCATGCTAACGACTGCATTTTTTAGTGATTTTATGTCTGAGGGTCGTTGAGGAGAAACATAGATACATTTGTCTATTGCATAAAAATATTGAGAATTTGCAATAAGGTAGAGAATGTGTATTGCATCTGCATTGCATATCAAATGCATAACTGTTTGAGTTTTGTATATTTTTGTAACGCTAATGTTTTTGTTGGTGTTTGGATTAACATTAGTATTACGTCTCAATCTAGCTAGTTTTGATATCATGTATTTAATTTTTATATTTCCTGTATCACGTGCTTTTATATTGAGTATTTGAGTTGTGAATTTCAAGAAACAAGTTTAACAAGAAATGAAAGAGACATGCAGTTTAATAAAGTTTTGGTAGTTTATATTTTGTTTTTTTTAGTTCTTTAACTTGTGTAGTTTTGTCACATAATGCTAAAGAGGAAGTTTGTTAAGTTTTTAGTGTTGACGATTCTGTAGATAAAATAACTAATTTGTAACGTGTTGTAAAAGTCAAGGACCTAAGGTGCAATTTGTATAAATTGTGTTATGAGGTCGAGAGTTCGAGCATGAAAAGAGGAGAAACACAGCGCCGCATTTTCGCTAGCCTATTGCCTAGACGTTGTTCGAGCGACAAAAACAGAATCCTCGTCACTCACCGTCACCCAACTCTCGCTCAAGCGAGAGGCCGTTGCCCGCTTGTTGCTGAGATTTCGCTCGAGTGACAAATTTATACAGAAAACCTTAATTTGCATTTTTAAATAGATTTTTCCGACCCATTTAACCAAATTACTCTCTTCTATAAATATCCAAGCCATTGGACGAAATTTGAATGTGGGTTTTTATTATTTTCATTGCCTTATCTTATTCTCTAATGATCCAAGAGCATATTATCTCATTGTGATCCATCATTTCTTCTTAAGATCATATAACCACCTGTTTGGAAAAACATTTGAAGAATCCAAAACACCTACTTTCTAAACATCCTTAAGAATGTATCTCAGTTGAACTGCAGAGGTTGAGAGAGGTTGGACTACAAGCGCAGGAAGAAGAATATGAATACGTGATTCTTGGGTATCCACTTGGAAAAAACGTGTGTAGAAGATTGTGAATCTGAAATTTACAGCAGATCTTGGAAGCTACCTCCTACAGGAGGTAGATTGGTAAATCTAGCAGATTGACTAGATAGTATCTACGGTAGCAGATTGAGAGTCTGGAAGAAACAGTAAATTTTGGAGATTACAGAAATTACAACAGCAGGAACTAGTGAAACTAGTGTGCCAATACTTTCTATACAAGGTTACAAGTATCTTACACCCAATTGAGAACACTATACATTTTGGCCTCAACTATACCCTACACTGTCAGTTTCCTTCTCCTTATTTTCAATATCAAGAGTTCTATAAGCAAGAGCAAGCAAGTACATTGCTGGATGAACTCTCCTGCATATGACATTGATTACAATCAAAATGCACTTCCTCTTTCAAGAATACAATGGACATCCTGAAAACCTGAAAGCTGTGCTGCTTATTTATTTATTTAACTTCAATTATTGATTGGAAATTGAAAGAACGCTTTAAACTAACATCATCCCTTCATAAGCAAGATATGTCATCAATGTGAAACTTAATTATTTCATTCAGGCATAACAAGATAAGGACCAATTATAGCAGAACCTTCAGGACAAGTGGAAGAAATCCGCTGCAATTATAGCTTTGGCAAACTAGCAACATTCAAGTGTGAGATTTTATTAAGATTTTATTTAGTTCTTTATAAATATTTAATAGGCTTATACATGATATACTTATCCAACTGTTCGTTTGTATCAAAACCATCCCAGCACCTTCGGGATGGGACAGTCCACCCCTTCTTATCCCTTCCAAATGTCTCAACATACCAACCTCCTATGTCATGCATGGCACTGCAAGTCTCAAACAGCCAAAATCTGTTGCAAAAAATGTAATGTACAACAAGAAGATCAAGAAACATTGATTCAGGTAGCATCAAATCCAAAAGATTGTGAAATAATAGTTGCAAGCGATCTACGTTTCACCAAAAATAATGACATCACCGCCGCAAGACAATAAATTACAATATTGCATACTAAAATAAGTATAGAAAACTCATGGTTGGAGCCCGGACGTTGTGAGCACACTTGGGAATTTACGAAGTGATTTCAGCTGTTTAACTGAATGAAATATGTTTATGCTGCCTAAGGGAGGGAAAATTAAAAAGAAAATAAAATAATCCAGTGAAATCACGGAACAATAGCAAGACAAACTGATTGAAAACATATTGTTCAACCAAAAGCAAAAACATAAAAATAGTAGACACATGTATAGACATATATATGATTGCATGCACACGTAGACACTCTTATGTATGTGTGTGTGTGTATTTATGTATCCATTTTTGCATGAGTCCATCCATAGAAGAACATAGATTACTCAAGAAATGGTGAAGTGATGAAATGAAGTCTAGTTTAGTAATATGAAAAAGTCCGGAAAAGGGAGTTAAAGCAGAGGTAAATTCTTCATCCTTTCTGGGTAATATCAGATGGAAAAAACACGGAGAAAAGTATACTTCTATCCAACAATCTTTTACTCCCCCAACAACGTACTTCACCAATTATCATCATGAAATGTATAATAGCATAATAAATATATGCTAGATTAAGCATATCGGAGAAGAACTGTGTCAAAGAGAAGTTTCTGTTTCCTTAATTAACCATCCATTTCAAATCATCTTTGACCCACACCACAACAAAATAAGCCTTCTACCCCATAAATTTAAGGTACGCTGCATGAATAAAACTATACTAAAATAAACAAAAAAATCAGCACAGAGTTTCATGTTCATTTGGAAGGATTCACATGCATTTCAGAAGCTTCTGTCAACTGAAGTTCAAGGAAAGTTTTTACCTGCTTGGTGGCAAACGGGCTGTACTACATCTGCATTCACAAACTGAAACTTCATCTCCAACTTTGTATGTGTTTAACCTGAAAGACATTTCCACATGAATACAAGGATCAAGCAAAGCACAACTACAACTGTTACTTCACTGGCATACTGACAAATAGCTGATAAAGCAACACAGAACTAAATCTCAGTAAGGTGAAAGAATATACATTCTTGAAGTTCACATTTGGTGAAGCCATAAAGATTACCCTTTTTCTCGTACAATCAGGATGCAGAGGAAGAAACAGATTATTTAGGACTTCGGACCATTATGCATTGGTCAAGCTGCACTGGAAACTGACTACGGTAAAAAAAAAATAACATAAAAAAATTCATCATATCTATAATATTAGAGCAATTGATAACCCAAGTTCCTACCATCCCTTTTATTATGCAGGGAAACATAGTATGAGGAGTTTAAAAGCATAGCCACAACACAATCATAGTTCATAATTTTTTCAAGTTACCAAAAACGATGATCAAATAAATATCATGCAATGACTTACCTCAACATTTGTATGCGAATCACCAGTTAATTAGTATATAAAAACAGCCCTTCGCATGCAATTCTTTCAAATTACATCAACTATGTCCCTGAACCTAACCTCGCCAAACTCGCAAAATAATAATAATAATAATAATAATAATAATAATAATAATAAGAAGAAGAAGAAGAAGAAGAAGAAGACGAAGAAGAAGAAGAAGAGGAAGAGGAGGAAGAAGAAGACGAGGAGGAAGAGGAGGATTTTGTGATGTTAGGTTGGTTATAATATACATGTGTAGCCCAAGAAATAATGGCTAAAGCTTTGAGTCGAGGTTGGATTCTAAGCTTGCTCACTTTTGGGTCAAGGTTGGGTTCTATGCTTACTCTTGCCAACTCCATGGACTCACCCATCAAGTATATGAGCAGATGGAGTGGAAATTCATGGCAACTATCCACGTGATATGCAACAAAATGGAGGTCCATGGAATACACGATCTGAATTGTAATTGAGTAAGAACAGCTCTCTGACTACCTTAGTTTCCCATATGTCAAAACTTGTAGATTGCTCTTCTCTGCCTGTAAGGGGTAATTGCATGAAGACATATCAAACAAATAATTGAATTCAAAGCTTTCATATGTTTTTGAAGTCAACTTTCAAGCCTGCAAAAGCCATCCTTGTGAAAGCCTTCTAGAAACTTTTAACAAACCAATTCTTCGTAGGAAATATTTAAAGTTGAGCCTCATCAACAGTTTCCTTAATATTCTTTATTACCCACTGTTTGAATGAGAAAGCCACTGCTATATATCATTTGAAGATGCTTCACCCCCTGAATTGGGAAATAATAGTCCTTGGTTTCTGAAATTTAGAAAATCAATTAAAATTAACATAGATATTTCTCCAAATCTTACTCCTACCTCCCAACTGGAGTCAAGTTACTGTGACTGGATTCTGCAGAAAAAAGATGGTCTAATGCCTTTGCCAAGTGGCTCTCAAAGGACTGGAATTGGACTATCAAACTGGAGCAAGAGGAGCTCCCTAATGAGTGGATGTCAAGATGAGTGATATGTTCTTAGTTCAAAGCTCATAAAAAGGGGCTCACATTCCAAGGAACTACTACAATAATTTGTGAATGGCTTAGCAAGTGGCAGGTTTTTAGCTGAGCATGCATGGAGTGGTGAAAAATCAAACACCATTGGATCAAAGCAGAGCTAAGGCCTAGTTTTGAAGGTTTAATTGTGAAGGGAAGATGTTCAACATCCCAGGTGAAGAGGTGGGAGGAAATGTTGATCATACAGGTCATGTTTAGCTTTGAAATGTGTATGTTAAGGTCGATTTCTATTCAGGCTGAATTCTTGGCCAACCAATAAATACAACAACACATTGCATAGAACAAGATAAGGTAGAGCACATTTTGAACAGTAAAAAAATGTTTTACTTCCAATGCCTTCTCCAAAATTAGTTTCCAAAGGTGTAAGCTATCTGCGAGAGAGAATTGAGATGGAGGAGTATACACACCAGCAGCGTTCTGTGCTACATGATCACATGTGTTTTCATGCCACTATTATTGTAGACGTAGCAGCTTCCTTCTTCAGAGCTGGTTCGGGGTTCCCAGACCAGTAATAGTTCCAAGAGGAATCCTCGATCCAACTGAGAAATCTGCAAGGTTATCTGTAGGAAACACCTGACTTCTACTATTTGAGTCTTCATGTGCAGTGAGGTAAACATGTATTTGGTATTCAGGATCCTCATCCTGTTTCCCACTAGAACACATTGGTGGAACTCTTGTAGCCACAGCAACACGTCTCCCTGAAACATGCAATTCCAGATCTTCATATGCATCAGATGTGTGGTAATCACTACTTAAGGATTGCTTTTGAGAAATTACACCATCAGATGCATTAGATTTCATTTTTTGGGTGAAATTCATACCAGATTCGTGCAAAACCGATGCAAAAGATGTCTGCTTTCTATTGTAGGATTGTGATAATTTAGAAACCTTGTTGGCCAGACATACCATCCCCAAAAGGTCCCTACCTGAAACCAAATGCAGCACCTCAGGTGTTGAATCTATAGACCTCTCCTCAGCTTCGAAACAGTCAGGAAGGAGATCCATGGTCCATAGTATGCTGCATGTATGGCCAAATAAAAATCCCTTTCCAGAACATCAAAATAACCTGATCCAACAGTCACCCTTCTTTCTGCCAAAATGTCTTTGATTGTATATCTATACCATTTCAACCATTCAAGGACTTCCATTTCCTTCTCTGGGTCTCCATGTGATACATAGTTAGAAATAATGGGATCGTTTCTGGTATGTCTTTGAACAAATGCTCTTTGAGATAAGAGATACTGATCATAATGAGCTCTCTTTGCAGAATCTGAGAGTATCTGTAATCCGGTAGTGATAACTACATAAATTTTTTGCTTTAAAGCACATGACAGTCTTAAATCTAGCAAATGGACTTCTGAGCATTATGTTGTGCATGCCAATTGTGTAACATGTTAAGATGCATAGATAGAATAAAATAAAATTATTTGCAAAATTTCAAAACTAATTTTATGTGCAAATTTTAAATGGCCAAAGCGAAAAGACTGTTGAGAATAGGGAAAAGAAAGTTAACTAGTACTGCAGACAGTATGTGCGGTTATGTATGAGAGCAAAAGAGAACAAGTCACAAACAAGTATTTGTGATTATTCGTTATTCACAAAAGCACAAAAATTTGATGCTCCAATTCGTATGGCCACAGATTAATAATTACACTGATTCGGGATATGAAAACAAAACCCATTTACTTATCCAAATTGAATCCGATACCAATTCATTAGATTTCAACCTCATCGCTCCACTTTCAATAATCATCTCTCTTCACCATTTCTTTTGAAAGCAGAAAAAAAATAAGCGGAAAAGAAACCTGAATTCGAATTCGAATTATATATCTATGCGTTATGATACCCTAGTTTGCGAAAAAAGAAGTTACCTCATAAGCAAAGAAGGATTTGAATAAATTTCTTGGAAGCATCAGAGGAATCACTGTGTGTGTAAGCTAGGTCGGGATGAGTTTCCTTTTGCTAATTTTCGAAATGAGGCCTTGATTTCTGCAAATGAGCCGGTCTGTGATACCCCTAGGAAATCATTCGCGTTTGAGCCGGCGAACTCAGACTGAATCGACGACTCAGCGTTAATGCTGAGCCACCGCTTCCCAGTGAAACTCGGGTAGGAGTAGAGAAGAAAATTGTGGAAAGAAGCAGCATAATTGCATAATTCCCGTAATCAGCTGATGACTGAGGTATAATTTGATTGAACGGACGATGAATGTCGAGAGTAATGCACTTGGTGAAGAACGCCATGTCTCGGCGATTCGGGAGTCTTGAAAGAAGAAAATTTTAGGCTGTTAGGAAAATTGCATAACTGGTGCCCAGCCTATGGAAATTATTGCGACTTGATGATCTACAATTCTTTACACTCTTTATATTTGCGATTAAAATGCACGTTTTAACTTTTTGAAGAATAAATGTGATAAACACAATTTGAATGAAACAAATTAAAATAGAAGAGATAGTAAAGCAAAAGAAAATAGCAAGTCTAACCAAATTGGTATTATAATTATAAATAATTGGAGAAGCCAAAATAGAATCTAAAAGCTATCACATTTGATTAGGGCCGTCAATGGATTGGATTTTGATCTAAATCCGATCTGAATCCGACCAAATTAATGGGAGATGGATTTAGGGTTTTAGTCCGATAACCCGATCAAGATCTAAATATGATAATTCGTTAACTAAATTAATCAAATATGGATATATGTCAACCCGATCTGATTTGTTATAAATAATTGAGTCGGTAAAATATTTTTATGGCATAATATTTGTCACTAAAATAAATAAATGAGAAAATAAATAAATTTAGAATAAAAAACTAATCAAATTCAAAACATAATTATTAAACCTATTTAAGAATTGAAAATTTTGAAGAAAAAAAAAGTTGATTTCAACCAATATTTTAAAAATCGACCCAATTGTCAAATTGAATCAATATCGAGCCAATTGTCAAATTGAATAAATAACTATACGCATAAATGTAAAATATTATAAAAACAATAGATTTTTAAATTTTAGTTTACTAATTTAAAGTAAATAAATATCTATATTTTTCTTAATTAAATTTCTTAATGGTAATTTATTTTACAACTTCAAAAACTAATAATTACTATATAACAAATAATTTGATTTGTTAATGGAAATAATGAAATAAAATATTTATATTTAGAATTGAAATTCAATTTCACTTTATCCCACATCGAATGTCAATAGAAATTAGAAGATGACCTCTCCTTTAAAAAGGAATACCATGATGGTAGAAGTCACTATTGGATTTGCTAGTAAAAACAGGTTGGCCTCAAGTTAGTTCAAAATTTTTAAAGAATATAAAATCAATTTTTCCTAATTTTTATTAATTTTGGATCGGATATCCGATAACATAACAAATCGAATATAGATTTAATAATCAGATATCCATTGGATTATTGGATCAGATCGGATCAGATAATTTTTTTATCGGATCAGATCAGATATCGGCAGATCCGATCCATTTACAACCCTACATTTGATGCTTCTCAAAATCCGTTGCTAAATGGTAAGTCCATGTTTGGCCTTCATTAAATTTTAATTCATTTTTCTTTTTTATCTTATCAACCACACAATCTATCGATAAAGTAATATTTTACGTAAACCCAAAAATTCTTCTTATTTTTTAACCACACATTCATAAAAAAACATCATTCCAAAATCAATTTTTTTTTTCAAATAATGGAGCTCAAACAAAAGCTAAGTGTTTTCTATAATTAGTTTTTAAAATTTACCAAACAGCTCAAATGACTTAGGATTGTGTGAGAATCAGAAATTGGTGTTTAAAAATTATAATCAATTGCAAACTGAACCTAGAGATTCATTCTCCATAAGCGTCATTTGAAGTCACTGGTGGACCAGGGGATGGCCTAGGTGGCATCCCCCCACCCCACCCCACCCACAAGGATTTTGGGATTTTTTTTTTAATTTAAAAACAAAATGAAAAGAAAGAAATTATAAACCTAGTCCCTAACTTCATTTCTCCTGCCGCTCCAGTACCCTCCGTCTCCCTCGACTCGGTCTCTCCCAAATCACTCTAGCCTCTACTCCGATCACTGACTCACCGGTCACTCTAAGCTCTCTCAGCCTCTCCTAACTCCCTTGCTAGCCTCTCCCACTGGGCTTAGATTGTCATAGCAATGACGGGCTTCGCACACTAGCTACTGGCACCACTCCCGCCTCTAACTTCCAAACTCCGCCCGTCTCTGACCTCTCTATCAACTCTCGGTCTCCGACACCACTCATCCACTCATCTTTGTCATCTGACCTCTCTCGGTCTCCAGCACTCAGGTGAGGTAAGTTTTCCACCACTCTAAATTAACTGTTATGTGTAATTGTGTATAATCTATATTATGTATTTGTATAACTGTAATTTGTGTTATTGAGGCAAATGAATTGTGTTAATTTATTGAGTTTCATATTAATAAGAGCAAGTTGACTATGTTATTTTATTTAAGGACTTAGGTTTTTTTATTTAGGGATTTAGAGTTTTATTGGAAATTGATAATTAGGGATTTTTAATTAGGCCGATTTAGGATAAAGCAATTGATTTTATTGAGAAGGCAATTGCCAATTTTGATTTAGGGACTTCTATTGTGATTGATTTTTTTTTTCTTTTTTGTATCAGTTATGGACAAATATTTTAAACGTAAGTCTATGCTTTCTTGTGATGAGCAACATACAGACGAAAGGAAAGTTCGAGAGAAAAGTGATAAAAATAATGTTGATGTTGATGTTGATGTTGGAGAAGTTGGGGATGTTGTAGGAGTCGGGAATGTTGATGTTGCAAATCTTGTCGTCGATCTTGGATTGAGAGTTCCAATACAGAATTACGATGTTAAAGATCGAAACGTGATTCGAAGAGCATATGTGCAAAGGGGTCCTTGTCAGCCGCGTAATCATGTGTTTCCACCCACAAGAATATGTAACAAATATAGGAGATTTTATGTTTCGTGGTATGATGAGTATCCTACCTAGTTGGAATATAGTGTAGCGAAAGAAACAGTCTTTTGATTTTATTGCTATCTTTTCAGTTCGAGCGATCGTTCCTTTCTTAACGATAGATTCTCAAATTGGAAAAAGAAGGAAGTTCTTAGAAAACATATTGGAGCTTCAAGTAATGCACACAATTAGGCTCGAGTCCAATATGAATCGTTCAAGAATCAAGAACAAAATATTTGATCATGTATCGTTAAGCAATCGAATCAAGCTCGAACAAATTATAGAGTTCGATTGAGTGTGTCAATTGATTGTGTTCAATTTATTCTACAACAAGGTATGGCATTTCGAGGACATGATGAATCTGAAGATTCAAACAACCAAAGAAACTTTCTTGAACTACTACATTGGTTGTGTGATCATAATGCTAAGATTAAGGACGTTGCTTTGACGAATGCACCTGAGAATTTCAAATTAACATCACCACGAGTGCAAAAAGATATTGTGAGTGATATTGCTTTTGAATGTCTAAATGTGATTATGAAATATGTTCGTGGTAGTTTCTTTTCAATTTTAGTTGATGAATCTCGAGACATTTTAGTTAAGGAGCAAATGTCGGTTGTTATTCGTTATGTGAAGAATGGGCATGTATTGGAACATTTTGCTAGTGTTCCTCATGTTTCAAGTACCACAACTATCTCACTCAAGGCTGCAATTGATCAATTATTCTCTAAGCGTAGCTTAAGTATATCTAATTTGAGAGGTCAAGGATATGATGGAGCTAGTAATATGCGAGGTGAGTATAATGGTCTCAAAGTACTTATTTTGAAAGAAACCCCAAGTGCATACTATATTCATTACTTTGTTCATTAACTTCAGTTAGCTTTTGTGGTTGTTGCACAGAAACATCCGAAGATTGAGACTTTCTTCACTACAATACACAGATTGGTGAATGTTTTTGGTGGATCGGCTAAACGGAGTGATCTTATTCAAGAGAACCAAAGGTCGAAAGTTCTTGAATCACTCAGTGTCGGTGAATTATCAAGTGGACAAGGTCTCAATCAAGAAACTACTTTTCAACGTCCTGGTGATACACGTTTGGGCTCTTACTATGGTTGTTTAATTAACTTGATTCTCGTGTTTTCAACCATAGTCAACGTTGTTGAGATGATTGCGACTGACACTATAAGTACCGGAACAAGAGGTGATGCTTGTATTTTACTTGAGTTGATGTTAAGATTTGAATTTGCATTTAATCTACATCTCATGAAAAATATTTTGAGGATTGTTTGTTCGTTTTGTGAAACTCACGAGATCAATGTTCCCAACATGGATGATATGTTCATAACTCTAGGTCGTTCACGGCGTGAGACAGTGACAAATTTGCATCATTATTGTGTGGAAATGTTTTATGCTATCATTGATATACAACTTCAGGAGTTGAATGATCGTTTTTCTGAGGTAAATAGTGACTTGTTCATTTGTGTTCCATGTTTGTCTCCAAATAACTCATTTGATGATTTTGACAAGAACAAAGTGATTCGACTATGTCAGTATTACTTGACAGATTTTGACGCAGCAGATATCTCAGAACTTGATGATCAATTAGATACATATATTCTTGACATGCATACATTCGAAGATTTTGAAGGATTACAAGGCATTAGTGATCTTGCACGGAAGTTGGTTGCGAAGAATAAACATGAAGTGTATCAATTAGTCTACAAGCTTGTGACATTAACCTTAGTTATTTCCGTAACTACTGCTATAGTCGAGGTAAATAGTGACATGCTCATTTGTGTTGCGTGTTTGTCTCCAAATAACTCATTTGATGCTTTTGACAAGAACAAAGTGATTCGACTATGTCAGTATTATCCGGCAGATTTTGATGTTTCAGATATCTCAGAACTTGATTATCAATTAGATACATATATTCTTGACATGCACACATCCAAAGATTTTGAAGGATTACAAGGCATTAGTGATCTTGCACGGAAGTTGGTTGCGAAGAATAAACATGAAGTGTATATATTAGTCTACAAGCTTGTGACATTAACATTAGTTCTTCCTGTGGCTACTGCTATAGTTGCTACAGTTTAGAGATCATTTTCTGCGATGACTTTTGTCAAAAATCGTCTGCGCAATCGAATTGGAGATCAATTGTTGAATGATAGTTTGATTGCTTATGTTGAGAAAGATGTATTTGACAAGATTGAAATGACGTAATTATAGAACGCTATTAAAATATGAGAACATGCAGAGAACAATTGTAATAAAATATTTCTTACTTTAGTTTTTTCGTAACTTTTTGAAAGTTTGATTGTGATAGTTTGATTGTTTATATTGAGAAAGATGTATTTGATAAGATTGAAAATGATGTAATTATGGAACACTATCAAAATTTGAGAACACGTAGAAAACAATTGTTCTATTATTCCAATTTAGCCGAAAAAAGATTTTTAACCAAACTAATAGTTCAACATCAGCCTCCTCGTGTCAAGGACGATTTACTACTTTAACACTAGTTAATGTTCCTTGAAGTTAACTTTAAGACTTCAACAAGTTATTCATAAGAAATATGCATGCGAAATTATTCCTTCTTATATTTTTTTATGTCGTCTAAGCTCTTAGTACCTTTTTATGTGACAACTTCATCTTCCTATCCTTATCGTCAACATGAAATTAACATAACGTGGGCTAACTACACACCTAAGTTATTTACTTCTTTTTAGAGTGAGCCAAATCGTGCAGTAAATTGACAACGAAATTCCAATGATTACGATTAGGGAACATTACATGTATATGGTGGTTGCAAAATATAATTTCAAAATTAAGAAATTAGTTTTATTATTTCAAAAATTGGGTATTAATTAAATCTTATTTATTAAGCAATTAATTAAAAATTATTTTTAATTAAATATATTAAGGTCACAATATTATACAATTTATAGTTACAGTTATGTATTAATCACAATTACAGATGTTGCAGTAACAAATCACAAGTTTTATAAATCGCGACTTATTTCTCAATCATAAATTATCAAATTAATTGACCAATTATTATTTTTCGATCACAAATCACAAATTTTATATGTTACAATTTTTTTATATATCAAATTAATAGGTCACATATTAATCATTGGTCACAAATTAAAAATGTATAAGTCACAATTTATTTATCGATCACAAATTGATAATTTATAAATTTATAAATTACAAATTATTTATGATTACAAATTATCAAATTAATTGGTCAAAAATTAATTTTCGATCTCACATTATTAAATTAATTTATCACAACTTGACAAATTGTGAGACAAGATTACAAATTTAATCAAAATCTCACATTTTTAGATTACATATTATTTATTGATCACAAATTATATATTTCACTTATTACATATTATTTGTGGATCACACATTAACCAATTTCTTGATCAAAATCAAATCAAATAATTGGCCATAAACACTCGAATAATTGGTAAAAAACACTCTTCCCACCGCCACTTCACTAGCACCGCCACCACCAATTACAAATACTACCAACAAAACCCATTCCAAAACTAGTGTCATAGCCTAAGCTATTGCCATAGTTGTTCCCACCTCCACTTCCACTACTCCTTCCACCACCACTACCAGATCCAATGCCATCACCGCCTCCTCCCTTTCCTACTCCACTTGAACCATATTTTGAACCATAACCCAAAACTAGATCCAAAATAAGAACCATAGCCAACATCACCACCATTCACAAGCACCAACATCAACATCGTCCATCGTAACCATCATCACCACCATCAACAAAGTCACTGCACAACCAGATCCAACATCATTGCCGTTGTTACGTGGTATCACAGCAGCAGACACACGACAACTGTAGAGCGAGGAATCATCGCAAAGGCAACACAACCAAGGCAGACGCAGAACTTTAAAGTTCGAGGAGCACAATTGAACTTTGCAAAGAAGTTGGGAGAAATTTTACAATCGAAAATTTACGTCCAAGAAAATTATACCCCATGTAATTTTGTATCCGAAAATTTATGTGGGATATGACTTTTTCGGATGTAAAATGATGAAAATTACATTGAGAAATTTATATCGCAAAAATAATAAATATTAATGAAATAATTGATTTTTTTTTTTAAAATGAGAGTTAGACGTCTTTCTTTAAGACTCACATTTAACGTATTTTTAATTATTTTCGTTATTTGTTTGGACTATCGATAGACTCATAATGTAGTTTTCAAAATGAGTTTTGAGATGACATAAGCAATTTGTATATTCGATTAGCGTACGATCGTTTAAGAATTTTTAAAATTAGCATGTTATTGAAATACAAATTTTTTGTAATTTTGCCCCTGTTTAGTGGAGATTAAAATCAAATTTTTAGTAAATTTTGATCAAAGTTAAACAATTATAAACTCCATGAAATATGTTATTAAAATTAATTATTAATTTTGATTTAGATTAAAATTTAGATTTCAATTCATACCAAACATGACTTTATATAAAAAAAAAAAAAAAAAACTCAAAAGTTTGAGAGTGGCACATGCCCCCTGGTCCGCCCATGAACACAAGAAGGGTCATCGGCACTAGGCGGGGGTCTGCACTGTTTGAAGGATATTAAAATGTGGCTAAAAAAGGTTTATAAAATCTAGCCTCTATTTGAAGGAGATTATGATCAAATTTTTAGTAGATTTTGATAAAAGTTAATTAAATGTGTGATTAAAAAGTTGTAAGTCTGATGAAATTTAATTTGGTTAAAATTAATATTTTTTTTTATCAAACGAGACCTAATTTAAAGTTAATAATTAATTTTAACTTCATATTTCGGGGGATTTATTATTTAAAGTCAAATGCATGTACTCTTTAACTATCAATTTATAATATTTATGCAATAATTCTCGATGGTACTTATAGAAGATTTGAGGCCCTTGAACATTTTACCAACCTAGTTGTTACACTTTTACCATTTTAAATCTGACGTCTCAAAATATGTACTTAAAAACTTCAATCTTGCTACATTGTCAGATAAATTTGTCATGAAATAGTGTAGCATTTTGTCATTGGCCAATTTAAAAAGTAGTCAACATTGATATCAAATCACTAGTTGACACACCTCATTCTATAATCCAAAATGTTTTCGTTATCTTTTTTTGACGGAATATCACATGACATTTTTTCAATGGCCAATTTATAAAATAGTCAACACTGTTATCAACTCACTTCTTGCCACACCTCATTTTGTCATCCAAAATGTTAAAAACATTTGACAAAGTAGATTATTTCTTAAAGCTTGTAAATCCATTTCTCTCATAATTAGTGGATGTTTGGTGGAAATTAAAATTATATTTTTCGTAGATTGTAATAAAAAAAATTTGAAATATGTAGTTGAAAAGCTGTAGAACCCATAAAAGATGTTAATATTGATTGTTTTTGTTTGACTTTGACTTTGATTTAAATTAAAATTTGATTTTAATCCCGACATTAACCTAAATTTATCCATAATCTGACATCCTATCTGTCATCAAGGGAATGTAGGACCTGGCTGTCTGAATAAATTGCTGATGAGGTTAATCAAATCTTAATCATTAAAAGTTAAAAAGTAATAATGTCCCCTCAACCAAAAAAAAAGGCTGTCTTTTGACAGTGTACCACAATACCTGTATATTCAAATTGCAATCCCTAATTCAAAATACTTAAAAGAGCATAGGAATCCCCGACCTTTACACAAGGAACATTTGGGTTCTCAACCTTTCGAATGAAGTAATAGCTTCACGTACCAATCTGATGGTTTCCATCCAAAACGCCTGTGTCTGTCAAAAGTTGAATACCTATTATAATGAATAAACCATAATATTGTATTCGAATCTGATTTAGATGTAACAATGAGATATTGCAAAGGCGACCCCACATCAAGCGCATGCAAATAAATCTAGTTTCTCCAAAATAATCATTCGAACGAATTGAGTAAAGTGTCCATGCTGAGGTAAAAAGCTGGCCGGCCATATGCTTAATCCTTCCCCTTGACTCCCAAACAAGAAAAGAACATTATTTTTGGTCGCCTGCCTGCCTGCACTACTCACTTCTCTTATATTTCAATCTCCATTGTTTGCATCATTAAGTTCCACTCGTCTCTCTCTCTCTCTCTCTCTATGTAAAACCATTTTTCTTCGTCAATTATAAAACCCAACTCTTTCTTTCTTGAATATTGACACAGAATTTAGCTTCTACTATTGAAAATGGAACAAAAATGTACTGAAAATGTATTGAAAATAGAAGGAGAAGAAGAAGAAGAAGACGCCTTGTCATTGTGTGATCTTCCAGTCAATGAAGAGACAAGAAAAGAAGAGGTTCGAACTCCAAGAACAAATGAAATACAAGAAGACTTTGATTTCTGCTCTTTTTCAAAAGAATCCGAAATGTGTGCAGCTGATGAAGTTTTCTACCAAGGCCAAATTCTTCCACTACGTAATTCAGTGAGCTCGGAAAAGGGCTTAAACGGATTTCGTAGCGATGCCCGTTCCATTTCCAGGTGTGCATCAATGGATAATTATTCTTTTTCCGTTGGTTTCACAAATGTCGGCAGTAGAAGTAGCAGCATCAGAAGCTATCAATCTTCAAGCAGTGGCAGTTCTAGCAGCATTAAATCAAATAATATACCAAGAGTTCGAAATCAATTCCATTCCCACCCAAGTCCAACACCCCAGCTTCGTTTATCAAGCATTAAGCAAGGAAATTTTCGTAGTTCTAACAGAAAATCGTCAATTTGGAGCGTTTGCCATGTGGGATTAGTCACCCCACCAGAAATCGCATTGCAAGATCTCAAAATTCGACGTCAAAATAGCATCAATAACAAGAACTTCTGCAGTCAAAACAGCACTAGCAGCAACAGAAGTGATTTTAGCAATGTTAGCATCAACAAAAAGAAACCCAGATTCTTTGACAAAAATGGTGTTCTATTTGGTGGTTGCAAATGTTATGCATTAGATACAGTTTCTCCTAGAGTTGTTGTCATCAAGAGAAGTGCTAGTGAAAACGAAGCACACGCACATCATCTCCAAGAAAATCATATTCGAACAATGAACATGACAAAGGATCAGCATCAGCAGCAGCAGCAGCGGACAAGAAAACAAGCATTGTCACGTCATCGAACATTTGAATGGTTAAAGCAGCTTTCCCTTGAAAGTGCGACAGATGAAGCATTGCTTCCAATGTAGGCTAACGCATGCTTACTTTTTTTCTTTTCTTATGTCATGATTTTACTTTCTTTTCTTTTAGCTTATGTTTAATTAACTAATTTTTAATGTAGTAGTTAAAGACTGTAATCTAGAAATCAGGCTTTATTATGTAACTGGGATGATAAATAATTAACTTTATGTTGAATTTAAACTAGAAAAGGATAGGCATTGTTGGGTTTTTGATACCCACCACGTCCCCGACAATGATGAACTGTTTAATCATACAGGCCTTGACCGAAGTATGAAATTATTATCAACACAATCAATTAGAAGGCTCGACCCGAAAGCAAGTGGACCATTAGTAGCAACTTAACAAATTAATGTTGCCTTGGCTCAAATTCTACTTCTTGGATGGCTCCTATATTGCTGGCCCATTAAGTATGACTTAGCCCATTTTAGTTACAACCTAATTCTATATATACTCTGTGAATATAAAGCAATCAATTTTGCACCAAGTACCGGGCTCAGTCACGAACAATCGACACCACAAGATGAAAACTCAGTCCTAGACCCCTTGCCAAGAAACCGGTTGCCTCGTATGTCAAAACCCCACAAAGGAATTTGGGATGAAAGAATAGTGTAGCCAACAATCAGTATCACCAAACTGAAACACAAGGGGGAGAATAAACACAGTAGCACACAAGCTACAAGAATGGCAGGGAAGCACAAAGCCAAGGTCACGCCACTTTTCTCCTCACGGCTAGTTTCTTTCTTTCACACAGCTAGTTAATGGTTAGCTAACATATATATATAGGTTAGGTATAAGACTTTAGGGTTTTGGTCCAACAAAGAATAATCGGGCCCAATAGTAGACACTAGAGTGGGCTATCAACAACTAGAGGCCATCCAAGTCTCGATTGGGCCATGAGCGACACTAACTAATTAGGCTGCTTCAAATGGCCCAACAGGGTTATGGAATTAGTTTACCAAATTGTGGTGTCGATTATATAATCAGTCAATTGGCCGATGCCGACTGAATCGAAGAATGTGACTTTCATCATTGCCCAGGGAGGTCGTTTGACAACAAATTGCCTAACAAACCTCCACCTTGGTGTCAAAGGACCTGCAAAGAAAGAAATTACTAAGCATTAGTAATAATCCAAGAAGGTAAGACCAATAAAATTGGAAATCATTTACCTCCACCGATGTTTAGAAGATCTTTGCAACTTCTAAACTTCACCAACGGTAACACCTTAGTACCCATGTCTGAAGGGTTATATTGTGTGTGTATTTTCTCAAGCCTTACAACTTCTTGAGACACAATATCTCTAATGAAATGTAGTCTAACATCAATGTGCTTGGTGCGTTCGTGAAAAACAGGATTCTTACATAGATGTATGGAAGACTGACTATCTGAATATACTACCACATAATCATTTAGAACACACAGTTCATGTAAAAGGCCTCTAAGCCATAAAGCTTCTTTAATAGCTTCAGTGGTAGCAATGTATTCAGATTCTGTAGTGGATAGTGCAACTATGTGTTGTAACTGTGATTTCCAACTAACACAAGAGTTAGACAAAGTAAACACATAAGCAGAAGTGGACTTCCTATTATCCCTATCCCCAGCATAATCAGCATCAACATATCCCTTTAGTTTAACACCATCGTTATTAACACCAAACTTTAGACCTACATTACAAGTATCCTTTAAATACCTTAACAACCATTTTAAGGCTTCCCAGTGCTCGGGACCAGGATTAGACATATACCTACTAAGAGTGCTCACAGCGAAAGCTAAATCAGGTCTAGTGCAAACCATCAAATACATAACAGAACCAATCACATTCGAATATGGAATTCTACTCATGTATTCTACCTCCTTTTCATTACAAGGAGCTTGATCTTTAGATAGAATGAAATGACTAGCTAAAGGTAAAGTAACAGATTTGCACTCATACATGCCAAATTTCTTTAGCACTTTAGAAATATATGATGATTGATGCAAAAACAAGATAGAATTTGACCTATCTCTTTCAATTTCCATACCTAGAATTCTTTTAGCCTTTCCTAGGTCTTTCATGTCAAATTCACCATTCAAACTTGTTTTTATATCACTTATCCATTTAGATGATGAACCAACTAAGAGCATATCATCCACATAAAGCAATAAGAACACATAGTCATTACTTGCATCATTATGTTGGAAATAAAGGCAATGATCAAACTTACTACGGTGAAACCCTATAGATAGTACAAAAGAGTCAAAACGTTTATACCACTGTCTAGGCGATTGTTTTAAACCATATAAGGATTTTTTCAGAAAACACACATAGTCAGGTTTTAATTTATCTTTAAAACCTCTTGGTTGATTCATAAAGATTTGCTCATCAAGTTCACCATGTAAAAAAGCAGTTTTTACATCAAGTTGTTCAAGTTCCCAGTCAAAATGTGCAACCAATGCAAGCATGACCCTAATAGTAGTGTACTTAACAACAGGTGAAAAAATCTCATTATAATCAACTCCTTCCTTCTGAGTGTATCCCTTGGCCACTAATCTAGCCTTAAACCTTAAGGGTTCAGATGCGCTAATACCCTCCTTAACCTTAAAAACCCACTTACAGTCAACAGTAGATTTATTCTTAGGTTTTGGTACTAACTCCCAAGTTTGATTCTTCTCTAGAGAACTCATCTCATCTTTCATTGCCTTGAACCACTCTTCAGATTGGTTACTCTTCATCGCCTCCTCAAAGGTCTTTGGTTCCCTATCAGCCAGCTCCTCATAACTCGCATGAGCAAAAGCTAACTCGGATTCATAACCGAATCTCACAGGTGCTCTAGTCTGTCTCCTCTCTCTATCCCTGGCTAGGTTATAGTCTGCTAGAGGGTTCTCTTCTTCAGGGTGTTCTTCTACTACTACTTCCTCTCTGTTCTCAACATCAGGTTGTTGTTCCTGAGTCTCCACCTCACTCTGTGTAACAGTGATAGATGTACTAGGTTTTTCTAACTCCACCTCCAGCTGACCACTCTCTTTACTTTGAATCTCCTCACTCACAGGTTCAAATTCAACTTTCAAACATGGCATTTCACTCTCATTGAATGTGACATCTCTACTCACAATGATTTTAACTCCCTTATGGCTCCTATCCCACAACCTATACCCCTTGACACCTTCTGGGTAACCTAGAAAAACACATTTCCTAGCTCTCGGTTCAAGCTTTCCCTCACTCTGATGAGAAAAAGCAGTGCAGCCAAAAGTTCTAAGCATGGAGTAATCACTTAGTTTACCAAACCATTTTTCATGTGGAGTGTCACCATTCAATGCAGCAGATGGAGTCAAATTAATCAAATAACAAGCAGTCATAACAGCATCGCCCCAAAAGGACTTTGGGACTCCAGAACTTAACATCATGCAACGCACTTTATCAAGTATAGTTCTATTCATCCTTTCCGCTACCCCATTCTGTTGGGGAGTGTAAGGAACCGTTTTATGCCTTGTTATTCCACTTTCCTTGCACATATTATCAAAATCAGTGTTACAAAACTCTAGGCCATTATCAGTTCTCAAAAACTTGATCTTTTTACCAGTTTGATTTTCAACTTGTCTTTTCCAATTATTAAATCTATCGAAAGTGTCGGATTTATCCTTCAAAAGATAAACCCACACTTTTCTAGTGTAGTCATCAATAATAGACAAGAAATACCTATTCCCACCTGGAGTAGGTGTACTGGATGGACCCCACAGGTCCGAATGCACATATTCAAGCATGCCTTTAGTTTTATGAACACTCGAGGAGAAAGTAGTTTTGTGATGTTTACCAAGCACACAATGGTCACAAAAAGGTAAATCAGACACACAGTCATTTCCAAAAGCACCCTTATCATTAAGAAGCTTAATCCCCTTAATACCCACATGTGCTAGTCTATTGTGCCATTTTTGTGTGTGATCAGACTTAGCGGAAGAGATAGAGGAGTTTAAGCCTCTCATCACTTCTCCAGTAGTTATGTAAATATCATTTTTTCTAACACCCTTAATAGAGACAAGTGCACCCTTAATCAATTTCAAAATTCCATTTCCAATTTTACCAGTGAAATCAGATTTCTCAAGTCGTCCTACTGAAATTAAGTTTCTAGACAATTCAGGGATATATCTAACATCTTTTAAAGTATACACAAAGCCAGTATCAAACTTTAAAGTAATATCACCCATGCCAACGACACTGTAAGCAGAATTGTCACACAACACAACATGCCCATCATTCGATTCATGCAAATTTTCAAACCAATCTTTATGCGATGTCACATGAAAAGATGCACCAGAATCAAGAATCCACTCATGAAAGCGAGAATTGGCAGTTAAGTTTAATTCAGCAGGAGAAACATCAGGACTTGTAATCAAATAGACTTCACCATCACAATCATCAGAAACAGAAGATAACACATTCACCTCATCTCGATCTCCCCCCTTTTTCTTGTTTTTCTCTTTATAGCAATCCTTTATATAATGCCCCGTGTTCCCACAGCCATAGCATTTTCTTTCCTTAGTCCTAGATTTGGACCTAGGTTTACCCTTGCCCTTCTTCCTATGTCCATTACTACTCGACTCGCCACTACTTTGGTAACCATCATGACTGTTTTGCCTAAACTGAGTTCTACCCCTCATCATGTGAATCTCACCGCTTTTCTTATCATGTTTTTCAGCTCTCATCTCCATCTCCTTACTTCTAAGGGAGTCAACGACAATTTCGGGTGTCAACGTGTCTCTACCATACTTAATAACATTTTTGACTTCACGATAAGTATCAGGTATAGCATTTAGCAAAATGATAGCCTTGTATGTTTCAGACACTGACTCACCACAGTTAACAATATCTTGAACAAGTTTGTTAAACACATCCAAATTGTCATCCAATTCTTTTGAAGAATCCATTTTAAAACTGAAAAAACGCTCAAGTAAGTAAAGCTTATTGGGAGTAGATTTTAGCAAATACAGATCTTCCAACTTTTTCCAAAGTTCTTCAGTGGTTTTCAGTTTACCCACTTTTCTTAAAACAGCGTCAGCCAAGTGTAAAATAATAGAGGTGTAAGCGAGCTCATCAGCCTCTTCTTTTTGTTCTTTTGAAAAATCAGCGGGAAAACTGCCATCAATGCTTTTGAAACTTTTTGTTGAACCAAAATACCCCTCATTTTCTGTTGCCAAATAGAAAAATCACATTTTCCAGTAAAAGTCCCCAAATCAAAATTGCGCGTTGTCATTTTCAAACAAGAAACACAAAGTCACAATTAAGCCACACAAAGCAGACCTAGGTTCACAAATATACACCGTTTTAGATTCCAGGGTTTCGTAAGATTCACGATCTTAGATCAAGGGAATTTTCAAACGGGTAAGGTCTAGGTATTCTAGAGACTTATCAAAAACAACCAGAGAGATAACAACAAAACAGTTTCACTCACAGTATATCAGAAAACTGATAATATGCTGCAATTAATCAAAAAAGAACAAGTTTCAATCACGTAACGAACAAACAGAGCAATTACTTCCTAATTTCTAGCACAAGCAATGGTTACCCCTTCACGGTAACCCCAATCCTAATGTCACCCCACACGATGACGCGCTAGTGCTGAAAATTAACGAGAGGATCAGCCAATTTACCAGAGCGGACTTGTCTGAGTCCGTAATTATCGAGAGTTGCGAATTTACTGCTTTAGGCCGCAATTTATGGCCAAAGTAATTCAGTAAAGTGTTGTACTGTTGCAGTCCCGATTCCGTATCGATCACCGAAGGGCAGAATCGTCCAATATTTCCTGTAAAACCTAAAACACTGAAACAACGCTATCAGTACGTTCAGGAATAAGAAATAAGTAGACTGCACAAAAAATTCTGGCCGGAAAACCGCCGGAAACCGCCGCCGGAAACTCCCGCCGCCGGAGAGGACCCGAACCACCACCGGAGGCGCCTTCCCCTGCTGGTCTCAGATCCAACCTCAGTTTTCCAGTCAGGTAAGTATTCTGGCCGGAATTGGTCCAATTAGGCGCCGGTTTTCTTGAAGAAATCGCCCCTCGCGATTTTATCGATCTCCCCGCCGTCGACCAGCAGCTCCACCACCTGCAGAGCTCGATTATGGTCTCAGTTTTTCCGGGCAGTGGCTGGTTTGGCCGGAATTTGGACTTGCAGGTCCGGTTTTGAGAGGACTCTCGAGTTCTCTCTTTTTCCTTTTGGTTTCTTTAGCTTTTGATCCAACTAACAGGCTCTGATACCAAATGTGAATATAAAGCAACCAATTTTACACCAAGTACCGGGCTCAGTCACTAACAATCGACACCACAAGATGAAAACTCAATCCTAGACCCCTTGCCAAGAAACCGGTTGCCTCGTATGTCAAAACCCCACAAAGGAATTTGGGATGAAAGAATAGTGTAACCAACAATCAGTATCACCAAACTGAAACACAAGGGGGAGAATAAACACAGTAGCACACAAGCTACAAGAATGGCAGGGAAGCACAAAGCCAAGGTCACGCCACTTTTCTCCTCACGGCTAGTTTCTTTCTTTCACCCCCTTTGTAATGGTTAGCTAACATATATATATAGGTTAGGTATAAGACTTTAGGGTTTTGGTCCAACAAAGAATAACCGGGCCCAATAGTAGACACTAGAGTGGGCTATCAACAACTAGAGGCCATCCAAGTCTCGATTGGGCCATGAGCGGCACTAACTAATTAGGCTGCTTCAAATGGCCCAACAGGGTTATGGGATTAGTTTACCAAATTGTGGTGTCGATTATATAATCAGTCAATTGGCCGATGCCGACTGAATCGAAGAATGTGACTTTCATCATTGCCCAGGGAGGTCGTTTGACAACAAATTGCCTAACAAACCTCCACCTTGGTGGGTTTTAAAATTAGATTTTTAGTAGATTGTGATATAAATATTTAAAATGTGTGATTGAAAAATTGTAGAACTCATGAAAAATGTGATTAATATTGATTGTATGAACCGACACTCACCATACAGATAAAGCATCCACAGAAACTTCTGCATTCTTCAAATATCCAGCAAACAGGACTAAAGACATGAAATACCAGGTTTCTAAGCTGTAAACGTGAATTACGAAATTCAAATGAATCAGTGTCGGAGCAGAATTTTCATAAATATAGATCAAGAAATATTGTGGAGCGATGGCCCTGCTCCCGTGTGGCTCCACCACTGAAATGGCAAAAAAAAGCTGCTTTTAAGTTGATAAATTTGTTACTTACCATAACATAACTGCTGATTCGAGTGATAACCTAACAAAACTCCACAGATTTTGAAAAGCCTTCCATGAAAATCCAGACCAAGCTCTACCACAGCTACCCATGAATATATAAACCAGCTGCGCCACCACTATCAGCCACCACGATGCGTTCAGCACCACCGCAGCCCCCACCAGCCCCCACCCCAACTTGAGCATAAACAACCAGCTGAACAGTGTATGGAGAGCCAACACTATGCCAGAAATCCATGCCATGACAATCATTTTGCTCTGTGATTGCAAGAATTTGGCTATTGGAAAATTCAATGCATATGCATAGAGTTGAGGGATCATCCAAATCGCCAATTCTCCGGCGGCCTGTGATATATCCGGCGTCTGGCCGATCAACCGGAGAAGTGGGGCGGCGAAAATGTACAAGAACGTTAGAATAAAAGCAGTTACTGTGAGGATAATCCATGATCTTTGCATGTAAACTCCAAGCATATCTATTTGTCCAGCCCCAAATGCTTGTCCACAGAGTGTTTCCAGTGCACTTCCCATTCCCAACTGTTCAATCATTTAAATAAGTCTTATAAATGAAATAATTCAATATGAGCATACAAAGATTTTGTCCAAAGCTAAAAGATTTCAAAGACTAGACGAGTAAATAGATTGACCTTGAAACAACAACGATTACCTTTTTTAACATCAAACGACCCTTTTCATTCAATAACTCAAGCTTTTAGATTATAAGGTGGTTAAACATACCATGACTCCAAAAGAAAAACCCGCTATGACGGAGTTTTCAACAGAGACGGCGGCGAGCTCAAGTGTGCCGACATGGCCGGCTAATGTTTGCGTAATGGCGCCGAGGGAGTATTGGCAAAGGGAAGTGAAAATGGCTGGTGCAGCAAGATACCACAGTTTCTTGGACTCAATCCAAAACTGTTGAAAGAAGACATTAACGCCGGTGATCGGAGGAATGTCATTTTCGTCGGCCATGAATGATGAAATAGATTGTTGAATCGAATATTGTTCATCAGTTTCTTCATCCTTTACCGGAGAAATAAGCGGTTGCTTTGAATTGCCTTCCATTGCAACTCACTCAGAGATATAATAGGATTGTGGGTTGCATTTGTAGATAGAAACTGAATTCCCAGAGGCTCACTTGTTTAGATTTTGATATGTTGTCTCGTTCTAGTCGTCCTATAGGTGAAGCATGATTCGAAACTGTAACATAGCTTCTTGTTTTGTGTCACGCGAAACCAGGATTGGTTGGACTGCCCTAGTATAATTTGTTCATGATCTTGTCTCAAAATAAATAATTTGTTTCTTTATAACTTTATCATAAAATAAATTATTTAGCCCATGTTTGATGAAGATTAAAATCAATTTTTTTTAATAAATTTTGATAAAAGTGAATAAAATATATTTTTAAAAAGTTGTGAAACCCATTAAATATGTAGTTAAAATTAATCGTTGACGTTGACTTATTTAACTTAACTTATTTTAGTCTCAAGAATCTAGAATTTTAGTGGGAACAGTCGCTGGTTCACCTAACTTATGAAATGATTGACAAAATTTCCCACCTACCTATGTTTCACGTGAAACACATCATAACCTCAAATTAAAGGCCAAACATCTAAGGACAGATAGTCTTAGGTTTAATTAATTTAATGGTGAATTAGGGGAAAGGTTATCCAACGTTTGAATTCATTTGCAGTACTTTCGTCTTTAAATTTTTTTTTTCTCGAATTACTTTATTTCTAGGTTTTGAAAAATGTGAATTCTCTCAATTTGCAGTTAGTAAATTAATGTTGAATTTGGAACACAAAAAAAAAAAAAAATCTCTTTATTACACAAGAAAGTTGTACAATTAATTTTTGACAAAAACACCTTCCCACAAACTAAACAATTCTGGATTTTGTTATTTACACATTAAAATGATGGGCAATGCTACATGTACCCTTTGGGTTACATGGAGCTTTACTCGGGCCCACACTTCCCCCTCACAATGGGGGGGCCCAGTGATTATTTTATTCCCCTCGGGCCCCCCACATTGTGAGAGGGGCGGTGGGGTCGGGTAACCCAAAAGGGTCAAGTAGCTTAATTCTAAAATGATTCATACGCGATTATAGAAAATAATGTGGAGGGAAAAGATCGAGAGAAAAATGTAATTACGTTTTAAACTGACAAATGATATAATGTCATGTGATATTATGTAATCTCTTATATAAATCTTGATGGAAGTATAGCAAGACCCAACAATTCCACTATAAACAAGTACCTCGACATTAATTATATTACTCCACTAACACTTCTCTCTCTCTCTCTCTCATATATGGCGCCTTTCTTTTTATCTCACCGCTCATTTCACACACCAAATACAAGAGCAATGATACGTAACATTATATAATCTCTTATATAAATCTTGACATTCATATAAAAAGATCCAACAATTCCACTCTAAACAAGTACTTCAATATTAATTATATTACTCCACTAACTCGTCCCACTCACTCACTCTCTCATATATGGAGTCTTTCTTTTTATCTCACCACTACAAGAGCAATGCTACGTGTACAAAATTGAGTTACAAAATGAATGTGACAAGATTTAGGTCAATGATTTCAAAAACAATTTTTGAAATCAGTGGCCTAGATCTTGCTACAATTATTTTGTCAAAGAATTAAAATTCATAAAAAACGGAAAAAGAAAAGAAAAAGGTTTGAGTATTTCAATTTTTAATTCATATAATAATAACTCGTAGGGTACTCTATAAGTGATAATTGTCAGTGAAATTAAATACTCAACCCTCAATTGGATTTTTTTTAAAAAAAAAAATTTGGGCTTTAAAAATGAATAATGCTAAAAAATAAAAAATAAAATCTTTGAATTGACTTTGATCTTAGTTATTTTTTAGCATAACTAATTAAGGATGCATAAGAATATTTTCTTGCTTTCGATTAAGCATAAGATGACTATCCTAAACTTGATTTTTTAAAGTAAATAAGAATATTTTATGGCTTAATAGCACAAAACGTCCATACGTTTGATATTTTTTGTAGAAAACGTCCTTACGTTTCATTTTTTCGTATTTTCGTCCTTATTTCAACGTTTCATTGCGGAAAACATCCTTTTCAGAACACAACGTCCCCACGTTTGACATTTCTTGTGGAAAACGTCCATATATTTCATTTTTTTTGTATTTTTGTCATTATTTCAACGTTTCATTGTCGAAAACATCATTTTCACCATTTTTTAACGTAAAATGACCAATATACCATTCTATTTAAATAATAAAAAAAAGATAAGAAAAATAAAGAACAAATTAAAATCTTACTCCTCAACTTTTAAAAAAAGTACAAATGAGTCCAAATAAATTATTAAAATATAAAAAATAACCAAAAATAAAAATAAAAATAAAAATTGTTTCTCTCTTCTTTTCTTCTCCTCCCCCTCTCTCTCCCTCTCCCTCGGCCTCATCCTCCGACCCCGCCACCACCACCCCCTTCGTAAATTTTAGGGTTTCTCATTTCAATTATTCATAAATTTATTCCAATATATATATATATATATATTCTTGTTACAAGTTTTAACCTCTTCAATTTTTCAAGAATTGATGCACAGACGGCTTTGCTTGATGAACTCATAAGCGCAGGTAAGTTGCTATTTCCTTAAAACACTAATTCCTATATCTCAATACTGGGCTTTCTTTCGTCTAAAAGTTCACATTTTTTTCTTAATTTTGAGTGATAAATTTCATCTCGGCATACTTTGCAGATTTTATATGGTTCGATTCTGCCCCCATGAATTGTTCATCAACACTTCTCCACCACCACCACCACCACCACCCTACGCTAGAGTTGTTCTTGAAGGGTGATTTAAACGGGGTAGAGTATGTGGTGGCTTTGATTCTGAAGCTTAGGGGTTTTAGGAAGAACATGTTTGTTGGTTTTGAAGGATACAAAAAGAGATGGTGAATGGAGATGAAGAATTGCAGAGGCCGCCATTGATGAATTGGAGCTTCAAGCAATCGAATAGTGAGATTTTGGACGAAAATTCTTTGGGTTGTTGGCTTTTTCTACAATTTTGAATTTTCATAGTTGAATTTTATGTTCTGAAAACTGTGGACTTGAATTTCTGAATTCGAGACCTGAAGAATTCATCTCTTCCCTGGTTATAAAAATAGTCTTGTTTGTCTATATATGGCCCGATAAAGGGAAGCCCGTAGTCTCATGGGATATTACGGATGGGGAGCTTCTTGGGTTGTGGTACCACCATTGTCGCCTGTGGTATTGAAGGCGACGAAGCTGGTAGTGCAATGGATAGTTTTTCTGATACAGATGCTTTGGTTCGGTGGAAAGTGGGCTCAAATTTGAAGGGTTTTGGAGGAGATAACTTTGATGAAGGAAATTGCAGGTGTAGAGTAGAGAAAGTTAAAGAAGACGAAGCCATGGATTTACAAAAGTTTTTACTTTTTTTCTCTGTTGTCGCATAGTTGAATTTTATGTGGTTAGGTGACAAATATTTTTAGTTTTTTCTTTTTCCAATAATGGTGGTGGTGGTGGTGGTGGTGGTGGCGGCGGCGGCGGCTGAAGCTGAGGGAGAGGGAGAGGGAGAGGGAGGGGTGGAGGATGGAGAAACAATTTTTATTTTTATTTTTGGTTATTTTTTATATTTTAATAATTTATTAGAACTCATTTGTACTTTTTTAAAAAGTTTAGGAGTAAGATTTTAATTTAATCTTTTTTTCTTATCTTTTTTTTTTTGTTTTATTTAAATAAAAGAGTATATTGGTCATTTTACGTTAAAAAATGGTGAAAATGAAGTTTTTCGCAATAAAACGTTAAAATAAGAACAAAAATGCAAAAAAAATGAAACGTATGGACGTTTTCCACAAGAAATGTCAAACGTAGAGACGTTGTGTTCTAAAAAATGATGTTTTCCGCAATGAAACGTTGAAATAAGGATGAAAATGCGAAAAAAAACGAAACATATGGACGTTTTCTACAAGAAGTGTCAAACGTATGGACGTTTTGTGCTATTAAGCCAATATTTTATTAATGCCTTTGGATTTCTGATGTATCCTGTATTGAGAACTTGATTGTAAAGTAATATTTTCATTGCTATCGTTGACATTGTGAATGCTCAATGAGGATGTAAGCTTTTGTGGTTGAACGCTGGTCAAATCTTGCAGAGGTTTAATCTTTTGTTCTTCCAATGTCAAAATTGTGCCTTGGGATGTGCAAACATTCCCATAAGCTGTGGTGAACCCAGCATTAAAGCTCAACCTAGACGGACTTTGACCGATCAACGTCGACAATTAGCAATAGTAAGAACGAGATAATTTATTAATATTTAATTAAATAATATTAAAAATTACTTAACATTTTCTCCATTAATTTTTTTTTTTTCACTTATTCCTAATTTCCTAAAAATCTAAATTCCCAAAGCACAATTCACAAATCAAAATTAACGCAAATCAGATTCACAATTTCATAGTCTACGTATATTAAATATTCACAAATTCACAAATTCTCAATTTTCGTAAATACAAAACCTACATCTAATTTGTTGGACTCTCATATTCCTACACTGAATTGTTACATGTTTCTTCACATAAACCATGACCACATAGTAAACATTGAAATCCACATTATTAAAAATCTATCAATTCAAGCAAATATATATTTAGAGCACAAATGCAACTTATAAGGTTCAAAAAGTTCGTGGCAACATGCAATAAATTTTAAGGCTTTGACAATTCTTCAAACAAAAAAAAAAAAAAAATTGTCGAACAAGTAAAAAGCAGAAAACCAATCATAGCAAAACATTCAACAAGGAATAATCGAAAAACTCACAAACTCACCACTGTCAGAATGCATCTCACTCTTTCCACCCTTACTAGACACCAAATTCAAATCCTCCTCTGCAATTGGAACTTTTCCTCCGCTGCTATTTCATCTCCCTCATCTTCCTCTACCGTTTGGGAAATTTTAGAATTGGGGAATTGAGGATTTGGTAATTTGGATTTGGGTTTGTTTGTGACTAATGGGTTGCAAATTAGAAAGGCCCAAACACTTAAACAAAATAAGAAAGAAAAAAAATTCATCAGCTGCCTTCTCCATTTCTTCTCGACGGACGGCGTCAACGTCTTCTTCTTCTTCAAGCTCCCGACGAACCCAGCATGGGCGACCGCAGGAGTTGGGTCTGCCCCTACCCATAAGTTCTATGATTATGTAGTTATTATAGATTCTTTTTGTTTTGTAGCCCTATAAAAACATGTTATATGTTTCTAGTTCGTAAAGAAAACATATTTCTTTTAATATATGTGGCTTGTTTCAAAGACAACTCATAGGTACCTTACCTGATAGAGCCGATTGAATATTGTTGACGACAATGCAAAATGGTGTGAGGTCGTATAAAAGTTTCTTAATTTTGACATTAATTATAAATGAAGAAAGATATTGTTTCTTAAAAACACTGAGAACGAGACACAGGAGAAGACCGATCAACTATGAAGATACAACCACTGATAAGTGTAATTTATACACTTATTTGAGGTCTTAAATGATAATGTTTTACCGTTCTTTGAATAAAATATTACCTAACCTGTGTTATTTTTAGTTTTGTAGGTAAAACTCAATGTTTGATAAAGAATTGGAGAAAAGAATGCAAAAATAACGACAAATGACTCAATTGTATCGAATACAAAGTTCGAGGACTAAAATGTAAATACTCAAAAGTTACGTCGAACTTCACGATGAAGATTTGAGAGTGTTAGACGTCAATTGGATGGTGAAAGAAGACAAAGGGATTAAATATAGTCCAAGTACTATCACAAATCAACTTCCCGCCGAAAATGTTATACTTCAGATTTTCAGATTCACATTGAGACCCAATTTTGGCATAGCAAGCTTTCGAATTGGAAATATTATATTTCTTCAATAATTGTATCCCTCCGAGTTATCTTTCCAATTCACTTTGAATCACTTCAATCAGATATCGGAAGAGAAAGTTATGACAAACATACCGAGAGCCGTCAGCTGCTGGAAATTAGGCGAAGCGCGCGCCTTCGCTTATAGGAGAGGCGCGCGCCCCAGACCAAAAAAGCTTTGCTTGAGGTTGCCCAAACCCTCAAGTCGCGCGCCTAGGTTGCACTAGGCACATGCCTCAAGGGTAAAAGGGAAAAAAATTGATTTTCCTATTTTTGTTTTGGTAACAATTCAATGCAATCTTTTGACATCCTTTAAATACCAAACTCAACTAGAACGTGGGAGACTTCCATTGAACCTAAGTTTCATCATATTCTACATATTTTGGTGGCGAAGAACAAGTCTATACATCAATTCAAGGCGAATCATACAAGAATTTTGAAGATTCGTAGCCCGATTTCAAGATTTGAGCAAAGAACGTGGATTTCTCCTACTTCTTCCATCTTTCTTATTTTTGGGTAATGTTTTTCCAATTATTCTTGTGTAATTTAATTATAAGAATTTTAGGCTAAGTTTCTCATTGTATTTGATGAATAATGAACCATATTTTTTATTTATTTTAATTCAAGACAATTATTTTTGTATTTCTTGATTTTTCTTGATTGGTTTTACATTCTCATTGAACTATTTAATTGATTGATCACCAATTAAATAGTAAATTACTTTTTGTAGCGTATAAACACTCACAATAAGTCTAGAATGCGACAAAAACAACACATGGACAATAGGTATTAGAATAATATTTATGACATATGCAATCATGTGTGATAAATCATGCGAATCAATGCATGTTTTTTATATGAATTCGGATTAAAAATATGATTTGGTCGCGTTAAACATATGTTTAATATATCTTGAAAAACAATATTGAATAATATATTTACTTAATAATCTTACAAATAGTTAATTATACAATTTTCAATTTTTTGGAAATGTAAAAACTAGAATATTTTTCATTTAATTTTAACTAATAAATCATACTTCGTGTGTTTATAGGAATTTCATACATATTTTTGGAGTTTGCAACAAAATAACAAGTTACATTATGTAAAAAGCACCATAACTTAAATCTTATTTAACTATTTAAATAAAATCACTTTTAACTTTTGTATAGATAAATTCTTTTAAAAACTTAAAATTAAAATCAAATGAAAAGTTTTTAAAGAAATTAATAAGCTAAAAAAATAAAACACCTAAAAAAAACTAATGAAGCACTCATACGGAAGACGAAAGAAATGAAGGAAAAAATTCAGTCATTTAGGAACTGAAAAAAAAAAAAAGCTTCTAGGTGCAAGGCAATACGTTTTGCCCGAACTTTGAGCCTAGGCGAACTTCAAATTTCAATAGGACTTTACTATTTGTACACTAATTTTTTACACTTTGATTGACACTTGCATTGTTGTCAAGTGTCAATTGGATGAAAATTTTGTTTGAAATTTAAACGGTCCAATTGGGTAATCCACGTGGTAAAGTGTAAACTAAAGTGTGCACTAAAGTGTACATGTAACAAAGTTCATTCCAATAATGTTTAGTAATTAATATTTATTAAGTCCCCGTTTGGTTTGGATTAAAATTCAATTAAAATTTAAGTCAAAGTGAACAATTAATTTTAATTACACATTTTATAAATTTCACAACTTTTCAACCACACATTTCATCAAATTTTTTTTATTAAAATCTATTAAAAATTTGATTTTAATCCCTACCAAATAAAATGGCGAAAAAAAAATCTTGGTGAATTACTCAACATTTGACGCATTCCTTAAAAATATTGCTTTCATCTTTGTTTTCTGAATTTGTAATCTAAGAGTGTGTTTGCGCTCCATTTTTTAAAGAATGCATTTTGAAATGATAGATTGATGGACAATACTTGGTTAAAAAAAATTAAAAAATAAATAAATTTACATATGATACTATTTTATATGAATACTAGGTGTAAGCAACGTGCAATGCACGTTTGCTTAGTTTATATTTAATAGTTTTGTTTAAGAATTAATATGTTATTAATAAAAATGTAATTTTTTTGGTTAATTAAATAATTAATGATGTAATGTTTATGTAATTGATAAATAATTAAATAAAGTGCTTTTCTTTGTCATTTCCAACCCAAAATCACAAACAAAAAACTCAAGGTTGTTAAGGGGTAAGAAGATGAGTTTACTTAGGCTTCATTTGATTCTCATTAATGTAGAATGAGAATGAAAAATATAGCCGTTATTGAACCCCACACAAGAGATAGAAATTCAAAATTGATAGATTAATGTGATGGATAACGGTCATATTTTTCATTTTTATGGGTTTTTAATGAGAAACAAACGGAGGCTTAAAACTTTTTGCATGACTTAAGTGTTTACTCTTTTTTAAGTAATAATGCAATTCATTTTATCGCTAAAGTATGATATGTATTACGATAATATATGTATATCATGTATTAGACTTAGTGTTGGTAAGTGACGGGTAAATTTTCGAGGACGAAAATATTTTAAGGGGGTGAGAATGTAATATTCCGAAAATTTTCATAAAATAAAATTCAATTTTTATATACTATATTTTAATATTTTGAAAGTTATGAACTAAATGATACATTTATCAAATTATATTTTATTTGTGTCAAATATTTAGAGATTGATGGAGTTATCGTAAATATATGAATATTGGTCTCGTTGGATAAATCGTAATTAGATATATAAATCAGATTCGAAAAAAAATCGATTTGAATAAGTTAGCTCCAAGATATTTTAGTTTGAAGGAATTATCAAAAGCTAATTTATTATTATTATTTAATTATAATTTTGAAAGTAGGGGCGGTGAAAAAAGATATTCCTTTAAAAACAAGAAATTTCGTTAGTTTTTCCGTTAAATCAAGAAATTCCGTTAGTTTTTTCATTAAAACAACATATTTAATTTAATAGCCACTTTTTATATATGGAAAGATATATTTTAGAAATAACAAGAGTCAAACAGCGGCTAAGGAACATGGACGGTGCTGGATGCACCAACTTCCACTGACGAGTATGAAAATTCAAAATTGTGACGGGTCACATGCTTCTCCCTTTGCCACCGGGCTTTTCACGGCGGTGTTGGCGGCCAAACGTGGAGGTGGTGGCCTTTCCAACACCCCTTTTTCCTGTTGAAATCTCCCCCACCCCACGCAGAGTTTCTATATTTTATAAACCCAAACAAGAAAAAGAAGATCAGAAATGGAAGTCCAACGCTCTCTTTTTTTCCGCTATATTTATTACAGGAAGGTGAATTTCGCCCAACTCTTTAGATTATATGTTTAAATTACCATTACATGTAAACTGCATTTAATAAATTCAGTCATTGTTTCAAATTTTCAGGCAATGCAAAGTGGACTATGGCTAGTTTGGTTTTGTGGGTTTTTCTTGATAGGCGTTTCCTTATACTCCACTCAAATGCTACTGCCTTCTTTCAAAAATCAGATCAAGAAACCAATCCTTTTTAGAAATGATTTTGTTGATTCAAGTAATCCCACAATCATCATATTTACTGCACCAAGGCCTTTTGTTGGATTAGTTGGGGAAAGGCAGGTTCTTGCTATTCAATCGTGGCTCGGTTTATCGGAGAATGTTAGTGTTGTTCTCTTTAGCCAGGATACCTCTGCTTTCTCTTTTGCAGATGATTTTGGTTCTCGAGTCTCGGTTGAGCCTAATATTGATTTCACGTAAGGGTTATTAAATATTTTTCTTCGATAATTGTTAACGATGTGCCTGTTCTTTTAGAGGAATTTATGTCTAAGGTGCATAACCACTGTAGAAGCTGCTAAAGTATGTTTTATATGGCCGTGTTTGTAATTAAGTAGCTAAGCAAGAATGAGTTTTTTCGATTTGATTTATCTAATTGCAGTTCCAAAGATATAATCTAGGCCAGTGGCCACCTGATAAATGGATAGGGCTTTTGTGTGGATGATTTTTTTTTTTTTTTTTTCCTATTATGGTAAACAATTTTGTATAGTGTTTTTCAATTAGCTTGGAAATATCTCAATTTACTATAAAACTTGTTCCCTGTTTGAAATTTTGTTCAGGTGTCTTGGAACCCCATTTTTTCATACGATGGTTGCAAGGTCTCTGGCATCATCATCAGATGTTTCTGCGTTGATTGATCCAGAAACAATTCTTCTACCAGACTTTATTTCCACACTTGAATATGCTTACAAGCTTGATCAAGAGTGGCTTCTTGTTGCTTCATCACAAACTATTTCCCATTTTCCTTTCCATTTAGACTCAAATGAGAAACATTGGATAGCCGATGATGGTAAGCATAGTGGAATTTATAAGGTACGAAGGAATTAGGTTTGGATTAAGACTGGACGAGGCTTGAGAAATTTAATTTTAACATTGTGCTCTTCGATCAGCTGCAGGAGTTTCTTGCTCAGAAATCTCACCGTAAGCCATGTGGAGATAGAATGCTTATGGCATGGAACAATGGAGAACTTCCTCTTCACTATGGCGTCTTACCTCCGTTCCTGTACGGAAAGGGACTCCACAACCATTGGATTCTCACTGAAGCCCTGTCGTCCGACTTTAGGCTTGTACTTGATGCAAGTTGGACCATTTCGAATTTCTACATTAATGATCTTGACCAAGAGAATAATCAGTTTATTGACGGTTTTAATACTTCCGATTTTGATAAGAAAAGTTGGGAGATTATGGGCAATTCCCATCTCGGAGGACTGTACGGGTCAATTTCGTTGCATGAAGAAAATTATTCTAACCTGTTTAGATTTCTTGAATGTGGTGGGAACTATCTTTTTGTAAATACCATAAAAAACATTGTTTATCCGTTGGGAGGCAAGAGATCACTGGGCTTAAGGAAAAAGGGCATCTCCTTATCATCGATAGAGGAGAAAATTCTGGATTGTATGAACGTTGTTAAATCACTTGACGGAATAAAGGGATGCTCTGTGAAAGACCAGTTACAGCTGTTAACATCAATTTCACTTCCACTCTCCTTAGAATCTCTACTGTCAATTCGTGCTAATCAGAATAAGACCATTGTTCTAGCTATTGCTGGATACAGTTACAAGGATATGCTAATGAGCTGGGTGTGCAGGCTACGCCACCTGCAGCTCGAAAATTTTTTGGTTGGTGCTCTTGACCATGAAATTTATGGTTTTGCAGTTTTGCAGGTAACTTGCATTTCACAATTTAATTCTGAAGATTGGTTGATGGCAGCACAAGCTTATTAACAAACCCAATACTGTAATCTATTTTGTTATGCGCACACAACATAGACATTCATTCATGACACCCTTAACTTGTATTTGGTATGCAGTAATAGACATGACTCAACAGTATTTGAACAAGACTTTAACTTCTTTCTATTTTTTGATCCTATCAAAGGCTTTGCAATCCTCCCTACCCAGTGTGCACGTAAGATTGTTTGTGAGCATCAAGGTTTCATGTACTCCTAATAGTAATGCTTTTCTATCTATGTGATGCTAGGGTCTTCCTGTTTTCAAGTATGCAAATCCTCTAACAAATATCAGCTTTGATAACTGCCATTTCGGAACGGAGTGCTTCCAGAAAGTAACTAAAGTCAAGTCTAGAGTGGTTCTGCAGATATTAAAGCTTGGATACAATGTGCTCTTGAGCGACGTTGATGTGTATTGGTTTAAGAATCCATTGCCCTTTCTTAGTTCTTTTGGTCCTGCAGTTCTTGTAGCACAATCAGATGAATACAACATAACAGGTACTCATTCCAAGTATCCAACTTCAGAGACCTATTTTTCTAATGGCAGTAATACACCTGAAGAAAATAAAATGGGAAGGACTGAAAATTGATAGATTTGCTAATAGTACGTTCTGCACAGATTCAATTATTTCTATTCTAATCTTCGATTCACTTTCCGTCTTCAAAATGCTTTTATAAATAGTATGCTGATTTTTATTTCTTATCTATTCAATCTTTTGATCTCTTGCCCACAGGACCCATAAACTTACCTCGGCGACTTAACTCTGGCTTCTATTATGCTCATTCAGATGGTATAACTGTTGCAGCATTGGAAAAAGTAGTGAGGCATGCAGTGAATTCCAATCTGTCGGAACAGCCAAGCTTCTATGACACATTATGTGGGGAAGGTGGGTCTCACCGTTTAGGTGATAACAGATGCTTGGAGCCCGAAACAAATTTGACGGTATATTTCTTGAACAGAGACCTGTTTCCAAATGGTGCATACCAAGGTCTTTGGGAGGAAAGAAACTTGAAAGAAGCCTGTACGAACAAGGGTTGTTTTATTCTCCATAACAACTGGATTAGTGGAAGAAGGAGGAAGATGGAACGACAGGTGTTGTCAGGGCTATGGGAATACGATATTAGCACTAGAATGTGTCTTCAAAGCTGGAATAGGAATAAGATCACAAGTTATTTTTAAAGCGAGATAGATTCTTTTCTGTATTTGATCATGGGTAGCTTTGTTTTTCACGTTATGGAGGAGAAATCGAAGAATTATTTTTTGTCAGATATACTTTTATCTACAAAGCTTTGGATTTATCACTGGTTATATTTGAGATGGTGCTAAAACAGCCGGCCAAAAAAGGCAAATTTTGGTTAGTATGTTATATATTCTTCATCCACTCCAGTTCACAACTCTTTCTGCGTTGGACCATTATGCTTACAACTGTATTAAGATATTCTGGTTGCCGGCAATGCTGAAGAGACGTGTTCCTGTTTTAGGTCTCATTCAGTGTTTGTCAGTGAATCCAGGAGAAGAAAAAGGGTTGAAAGAGGAAACAATCTCATTCAGTGTAGGTTCACATCTAAAGAATACTACTGTAAAGATAGTTCATGCTGGTGGGAGAATTGAGCTCTAACAACATCCATTTCCTGCATCTGAATTGATTCAGAGATATCCTGGGATGTGTATAGCGCAGCCTGATATCTTCAAGCGCCCACTTGAATCTGTTTTATCTGCTGAAGATATGTTGTTGCCGGGCAATAAATACATTATCATCCGGTCTACTACTGTAGAGAAATCGAAACGCAGACACATAAGGAAAGGGAATGTAAATCAACAAGCTGATAGCGATGAGCCTATCTTAGATTTTAAAGAAATTAAAGATGTTGGAGATAATTATTCAGAAGAATCTTTTTGTTCTGCTAAAGACTGCTATATCTCTAAAGAGAGTTGGTCAAATTGTTTTCTGAAAAAACGCGCGAAAGAAAAGAAGCCATTTGTACCCCCAATCCAGAGGCCAAGAACGTGGAAGGAATCCGATTGGGAGCCGAGTCTAACTTCAATACAGGAGCTATCGCCATGACTATCTCTGTTCTGGCTTCTTGATGCACTTTTACTAGTAGTCTACTACCATTATCTGGTATGTGGATTTTTCTGTGCTCTGTAATAGGTGGTCATTAGATCTTTGAGAAAGAGATTGTCAAGATCGTTATACACTCTTGTTATGTCCTTTGCATAGCCTTCAAAAGTCGATTAGAAGATCCTAGACGAGTTGCCTGTTCTATTGACTGGTATATTTACTAAAATTTCTCTTTACACATATTTTCATAACAATTATCTGCACAAAAACATGGATTCTAGATCAATTACATGGTCCTATGATCCTATGTTGGAATAAGTGAACGCAAGAGGGATGTAAGAGCAGAATTGTATTCTGGATCCATTATTGTACGCAAGGAAATGAGAATAGTTCATTTCAAGTCACATTATGTTCCTTTTCGGGATCTTTCTATTCTTCTCAATGCCAAAGAATTTATCTAATCTTAGTCATGTATTTTAAGCAGCCAATGGCATAGATGGATTGCTGCTCTGTTTCCTATCTGTGATTGTAAAATTACCCAACTAAAAAAATTAGAATGCTGTTAAGAAATATGGTGTACAATGAAGTTGAAGCAGATCAATGAACCTAGGCATCCTTGTTTACAATCTAATAATCTACTTACAATTTAAGACAATACTGGGATTTGAGTTTAAATTAATAAAATTAGATTTCCATCTGAGGTACTATAACCAGATTTGGAAATATTGGGACTCTGTTGTTGAAAAAATATTGCCAATCTAATCAAAAACCATGAAGTTTGGATATGATCTTCTGATGTACACTCAGAAAAGATCCATGTGTAAATAACAGCAAACATGGCACCAGCTGGAATTGTCACAACCATAGTACCTCACTTTGGCCTAAAAAGAGTGATGTGCTGGCACGTGATATGTTTGTGGAAAGCCACGAATTGCACAACATGGTCCATTCTTCATTAAATCATTATGGATACAAGAAAATGTTTTCCAATGAATTATAAATATATTTGAAATATACGGTGTAAGTACAATTATTGAGCAAGCCCTGATTTTATTTATTATTTTTTAAATGTGAATTCAAATGCATTTGATGGTACACTTGATGGCAAAAAATATGGCCAGTCTTTAGTATCGAATTTGGCACCAAAATCGAACCAAATCCTATGTTTTCATAAACACTACCGCTATCCCATTTTTGTAGTGCTATTTCTATTTGTTTTCCCATTTATGAAATTAAAAAAAAAAAAAAACCTAAATTTCATTTTTCGAGTTCATGATCCGATAGTTTCAATCATGGATGTTATGGCTTTCATGAAGCATGAGAAATTCAATCAACACACTTCTGGTGGTGACAAAGGGTCGATTGGTTGATGTTTATATTGCATTTTGGTTTAAATTATTGAAACATTAAACATATGATGTTAAAATTCATAAGGCATTGTCTAACCTTTTTTTTTGCTATTTTTGTACAAAAGGGAGACAAATCAACATAAGAAAAAGTTTGAAATGCATAACGGTCATTGAACAGTAGACCCCTTCAATTCTTGAGAATCCTCTTTCCATTCCTGCTTTAAAGGAATAAATGACCAGTAGTAGACCATTCATTTGTCATTCAAGTTTTTACAGTTTGATATTTGATAAGGATTTAGATAAAATATTTACAAATAACTTATACATGTGAAGGTGAACCTATTAATATGTTTGAGAATAATGCTACTCAAACAGGGTTTACAAATAGGGACGGTGACAAGTGCTTTAGCATCACCTGTGTGGATATTTTTTTTATTTTTTTTCAAATTGTTCAATGATGTTGCGCCTTTGTCCCCATGTTTTTTAAACCCTGTTATTGAGTCTATTTGTGTAGCATGATTCTATGTTCAATAAATGATTGCAACATGTAAGATTCGATTTGATAAAATTTATAAATGATTAAATTCATTTTCAAACACACATTTTAATGAATCCACAAGTATTATCATATAACAAAATACCTGCATCTCCACACCACTACCATCGCCCTTTTCGCCGATGAACGATCAATTCTCGTTCGCCATCCCCCTCGCAATCCATTATTAGGTAGTGTGGTAAATTTAGAGGGCATCTACCTTTTCTTTAGACTTGTTCTTGATAATGAATAGGGAATAAGAACTACTCTTTTTGGACACCGGGACCAGCGATATAAACAAACTAACAACAATGATTGAACAAAATCCTCCCGTTAAAACCTTTTTTAAACTTTCAATTTCTCACAATAATTCCAAACAGACCGTCTCAAATACGCACACGACACGTAGTTTCGAGCCGGCCAATCGACGCGCATAAGGATCCGGCTTAATATTCCCAGAAACAAATATGACCAAAATATCCTGCTTATCAAGTTATTTAACGTGGGTATTTTGGTCAATACATATAACATTCCCAATTCACGAACTGTTCCATAGAAAGTAGGGTATGACAACAAGAAACGACTTCCTTAATCTCTCCAAACTGCCAGTCTGCCACCCATTTATCAGAGCAAAGAGACGATACACACACAAATATATAGATAGAGGGACGAGAGAGAGAGAGAGAGCCTTCCTTGTAATCAACCTTCCGTCCTTCAATTTCCTTTTGATTTATCACTTCAAATTTTGTAGAAGTTTTTGCTAATTTCAAGAATTATTTTTCCTGGGTCATAAATATTTTGGGGGCTCTGGAAATTCGAAGGGGCTATTTGTCTCCCTCCTCTCTTTTCTCTAGAGGTCCAGAATTTTAAATTGGGGGATCTTCGTTTTTGGGTATTTTTTATATTTAATTTACATCTTTTTTGGCTTGATCTTGAAACCAAGAGAGTGATATAGATACATATACCTACCATATGTATGTATGCATGTGTAGGATATTTAAAGATTTTGGGAGAAATTATAAAATATGGTGGCAGAAGGGGGATCTCGTTATTGTTCCAAGAAGACTGATGATATATGTGGTGATGAGGTAATTTTATTCCTTTTCATTTGCTTTAAATGTAATTGAAAATTATTATATTATTGCTAATTTTTATTTTCTGTTTGATAGCATTGTTGGGAATTTTCTGATAATATTTCTGGTCTTGTGATTTAATTTGTTAGGGAGGAAAAATAAAGTCGAGATTAAAAAATTCTGGAAAAATTTGAAGCTTTCTTAATAAATTGGAAGAGGTCAATATTTTACACCTTATTCGTTGGATTTAGGGGTAATTAGAATGTCATAAGATTCAGGATCCTGTATAGTTTTGTTTTTTCTAGTCCTTGAGCTGATATTTAAGAATTTTCTCATAGTTTATTCTTTGACCAGGGTGCATTGAATTATAGAATTGGAACAATAAAGTTCCTAAGTTAATACTCTAGGCTTTAAGGAACCATGGTTTGTAAAAATAAAGTTCCACAGTGAGTCGCTCCTATATATCGTTTCTAAGACTCAGGGTACTCTTAGGACAATTTTGGTAGACAGTGTTGGACGGGATTGGATAGTACAATGGATTAGCATTTTTATTTCTTCATTAATACTATATAGATTGTTTAGCTCGTATTACCGAACTTCCTATTAATTGACGTAGTGGAGAATCTTCTGCATTTGAAAGCTCACTGTTGTTAGGTTTCTTCAGCGACAAGTATGCATGCTTAATTCAGTTCCTAAATGACATGCTTTTCATAATTTGCAGCACTCAATTCGAACCTTGAGCATGTCGAGATTAAAGTGTATTATACGTGGGCTGGATATAAAAACCTGTCTCTTCCTTCTCATGTTGGTCCCAACATGCTTCTTTTTTATATACATGCATGGACAGAAGATCACATACTTCTTGAGGCCTTTATGGGAATCACCACCGAAGCCCTTCAATGAAATTCCTCATTATTATCATGAGAATGCGTCTATGGAGAATCTTTGTAAACTCCATGGTTGGGGAATACGTGAGTATCCAAGGCGTGTTTTTGATGCAGTGTTGTTCAGTAGTGAGCTAGATCTCCTCAAGATACGATGGAAGGAATTGTACCCTTATGTTACAGAATTTGTACTGCTTGAGTCAAATTCAACCTTCACTGGACTGTCGAAACCTTTGGTCTTTGCTTCTAATCGACAACAATTCAAATTTGTGGAGTCACGATTAACTTATGGGAAAGTTCCAGGGAGATTTAGGAAAGGAGAAAACCCATTTATTGAGGAAGCTTATCAAAGACTTGCATTGGATTATCTTCTTAAACAAGCTGGTATTCAGGATGATGATTTATTGATAATGTCCGATGTTGATGAGATACTGAGTAGACACACAATTAATCTCTTGAGATGGTGTGATGACATACCTTCAATCCTACATCTTCGGCTGAAGAACTATTTGTATTCATTTGAGTTTCTTGTCGATTATAATAGCTGGAGAGCTTCGGTTCACAGGTATCAGTCTGGCAAGACGAGGTATGCACATTATAGGCAGTCGGATGACATTTTGGCCGATGCAGGGTGGCATTGCAGCTTTTGCTTCCGCCGAATTAGTGAGTTCATATTTAAGATGAAAGCATACAGCCATGTTGACCGTGTGAGGTTCTCTCATTTTCTGAATCCTAAAAGAGTCCAGAGAGTAATCTGCACAGGGGCTGATTTATTTGACATGCTGCCAGAAGAGTACAGTTTTAAGGAAATCATTGGAAAAATGGGACCTATTCCCCACTCTTATTCAGCAGTTCATCTCCCTGCATATCTTTTGGAGAACGCTGATAAATATAAATTTCTCTTGCCGGGAAATTGCTTAAGAGAACGTGACTGAATTAAATGGACCGTGTTTGTCTTTTTTGTAAAGGTTGAACTTTAGCTTGGCTCCTGGCACTGGGTTTCATTGTCCAATTGATGACCATGCTTGTATCCTTTTTACACCTGTTTGGTAAAATTCGACGCGTTCTCGGATTTCTAGAGTGAGTTATGTATATAACTTTTCGTAGAGTTGTTTTCTGTGCGGGATTCGAATAGTATCCATTTATGAGGTGGGAGTTTGCAATTTGCTGCTCCACATTAGGAAATTTCCGATGTGGGAGTTTGCAGTTTTCTGGGCTTTTCCACATTAGGAAGCTTGCGATCGCAACTCTATGAGGTTCTTGTTGATCGCAATGCCAAAGCCTAGAAAAATGTCTGTTTCTATTTTGTCAGAAGGTTTATGTTCTTGCTCTGCTTTTCACTTGACCTTGTTCGAGCCAATGAATGTAATATCGAGTTCTCATATATCTGACTGCCTCCCCCTATTATTTATTATCTTGAGTTGCATAATGTTAAGAACATGCTACACTTTCAGGAAATGGTTGACAAAATGTCAACCTTTGATTGGCAGTTGCCTTAAAACATTTTTGGCAATTGCCAATCACAGGGAGACATAAATTATGTGAACCTTCGCCTTGTACACTTAGCAAATGTTAAAAAGTCATATGATTAGGGTATCGGATACCCTTAATTATTTATGTGACATTGTTAATGTTTCATGGTTGGCGTGTCCGGATATTCTTGCGAACATTAGTCATTTGACTCACAATGATGTGTCAGCTCATTACATCGTATGACAATGGCTGTCTGGTGTAGGTAATATTTAAGAAGTGTATCTGTAATGAAATTTCAATTTCGCATGTGTTTTGACACCCATTTTGGGTTTATTATAAATTTTGGAATAGTGATTGATAAAAGAATGTGGTTGAAAAGTAATGAAATATTTTAGATTTGTGTGTAATATTATTTTATTTGGAAAATGTATGATTATAATTAATGTGAATGAAAATGTATAAAGCCTTTCGACCAAACTTTCGTTTATTGTAGAAGAGCTTCCCAGAAACTACATGTGCATGTAATAAAATTTATCCAAGTTTTAGACTATAAATGCCCTCTCTATTTATCTGGGCTGAGTATTTTAACTTTTAATAATAATATCAAAAATATTATTTACAAAGAAAAGAAAATAGGGAAAAAGAGAGGAATTAAAACATTTCAAGATTGAAATTATTAGCTCCTGTTTGAGCCACATTCTCATTTTCTACTCATTTTTAACCACATAACCCCCAATAAAATAATATTTTTTATCACATCAATAATTTTTCATTCTTTTTCAACAACATATTTACCGTCACATAAAAAAAAATGCATTCTCCTAAAAATTGTGCATTAAACACACTCCAGAATTTGCAGCCACAGTTTTGTCAAATGCTTTCCAGAATTAATTATTTTTTTTTTTTTTGGGAAAGGTAAAATTTTCCTTTTAGGTGTGTTTGAGCCACATTATTTTGGAAGAATGTATTCTGGAATAGTAGATTGATGGAGAATGTGTGGTTGAAAAAGAAGGAAAAGTTATTGATGTGATGTAAAATATTATTTTATTAAAAAATGTGTGGTTGAAAATGAATTGAAGAATGAAAATAAAAATTTTAATGTGTAACAAAACTTAATTTATTTTAAAGTTTTGACTCCTACCTTCCCTCTTCCAAATCCGTAACGGCTCAATTCAAACTGTAGTCTTTGACCCATTACAAACCGTAACTACCAAGCAATCTGCACCCCATCCCCACAAAATTTCTAGCCGTTAAAGTAGTGATCTTGAACCTAAAGAACGAGAAAGCTAGCCGGTGGAGTTCTATTATCAAGAATTTCAAATTCAAGATTCACGAAATTTTCACCATCAGTATGAAATCTTTCGCCTCTCTATCCGACGGAGGAAATGGAAATTCTCCACCGCCTGGGGTGGTTGGTCTGAATTTACTGCCGCCGCCAGAGGTGGTGGGTCTCAGTGTAAATGGATCTTCATCTTCTTGTTCTTTGAAAAGAAAGAGACCTGCTATGATTGAGATCCCAAGTGTTCTCCAAGAAATTAGTACAGATGTTTTCAAAAGCTCTGAAATTCAGGTTCAATATAATAATACTGTGTGCTTCAGTGATTCTGGTGTCGGTGTTTTTTCACTCAAAGGCAAGAAAAAGTTCATGGAAGATGCCCACAAGATTTTTTCTACCTCAAATAAGAAAAAGGTAATAATTAAATCCATTTTGCAATTTTTTGTTTTATATAACTAATACATCTTTTTGGGATGTTAAATGATTTATTTTGATTGTGTAGAGGTTTTTTGGGGTTTATGATGGGCACGGTGGGACGAAAGCAGCAGAGTTCGTGACAGATAATTTGCATTTAAAGATTCTTGAGATGCTGGAGAATTGTCCTGAAGATAAAGCAAAAGAAGAAGCCATAAAGGAAGGGTATTTGAAAACAGATGAAGAATTCTTGAAACAGGTCATTCATAAAGGAAATTCTGAGTTTATATGCTATTTCTATTGATCAATTAAGCTGAAAATAGTGAACTTGAATCCTAGGAAAATTTATATATTTTTGAACATTCTGGGATTTAGCGAGTTTTCTATATGTTTTGCGTTGAAGATCGTCGTCTTAGTTGTATAAATCGGTTGATGATATCTATGTGGCTTGGTTGTCTCATATTCATGGAAGCAATATCATCTCTCTCATCAAGTTCAGATGTGGAGACCCATTCAATTTAGTGACTAGTGATGACAATTTACAAATTATAAAGGTTGCCAATTGCTACACATATATATTTCTTGTCTTGGAAAAGAATAGACCTTTTCAAAACTAATGCACATTATTTATTAGACGTGTTTAGTTCATACAAGACTAGCAGATAAATTGAGAAGAATATTAAGTTGTAATACTCAGTCTGAATCTTTTGATATGTCATTTGTGCATCTCTTTTTTCCTCTTGTAAAGCTTGGATATTTAGTCATAAAGATGGTCCGGTAAGAGATTTTAATAACTACTCACGGGTACTCATTCATTTCCTGTTCTATTTATCTAGCAAATATTTAGTGCACAATCATGCATCGAATTTGTTCTTTGAGGTCTGAGGACAGAAGGTTCAATTTTAGGTATAATCCGTGTATCTTGGTAAGGCTTAATTACACACTTTCTGGGACCAAAAAGGAACAAAATTCTTTGAACTGCATGGAATTGGTTTTTAATTTCATTCAGCGGGTTATTCCAATCATGCCAAATTCTAAGTATCAAATGAATTCGTGTCTTTTGCTGGTCAAATTTCCTTTTAGTTCACAGAATGTTAATATTGCGTTCATGTTTACTCTCAATCTATAATGTTTTCACTTTGTTTAGTTGCAATCTTCTTTGCTTTTCGATTACAACGAAGAATTACTCACTGATATAGCCGGGAGTTTTAGGGATTAGGTAGTGGTGCTTGTTGTGTTACTGCCATGATTGAAGGACATGAGATGGTAGTTTCAAACTTGGGAGATTGCAGAGCAGTTCTATCTAGAGGTGGAATAGCTGAAGCCCTCACAAAAGATCATAGAGCAGGACAAGAGAACGAGCAGAAAAGAATCGAGGACAAGGTACTTCTAAAGCTTGTCTTGAAACCCTTCAAGTAGATAAGACTTTAGTGCTTTTTATCCTACAAGTAACCTATTACTTTACGATTCACCCCACCAAACAAGCAATTGAGTGTTTCATTATGCAGGGAGGATATGTGGAGCTTCATCGGGGAACTTGGAGAGTTCATGGAATACTATCTGTTTCAAGAAGCATTGGAGATGCTCATCTGAAAGATTGGGTATGGGCCGAGCCTGATACTAAGGTTATATCTTTGACTCCAGAGATGGAATATCTTGTCTTAGCATCTGATGGACTCTGGGATGAGGTAACAATTGTGACTTGAAACAACAACTTATATTCAGAAGTGAATTTTAACTGAAATCACTTTCTATAGCAGGCAATTTATATATCTCCATCAAGTTGCATATTTACTTTTGCACGTCTCTGCAGAGGTAGTTTAAAAATCTGTGTACACTAGACAGTATTCAATCATGTATGATATTGTATACCAAATATGCGGGGTGGTGTTGTGGGTGGGCAGTGGCGGAGCCACATGGGGTGGAGGGCCGCGACTGCTCACTCAACATTTTGAACACTCAACATTTTGAAATTTCTTTAGATCTAAGTAGAAATGTAAACTTTTTTTTTTTTTTTTTTTACCAAATACATCTGATTACCCCATTCAACATTGTTTCGCCTCCCATTGTAAAAATTCTGGGTCCACCACTTAGGGCAGGGGAGTAGGGGATGACTCAGTTATCCAATCTATCAGATTTTATATTATGTAACAGATATTTGTTTTCTTTGAACTTCAAATTGCTAACTAAATATTACTCAAATTGATTCGAAACTGATAGGTTGGAAATCAAGAAGCAATTGACATTGTGACACACTCGTGTTCTATTGAAAAGAAACAGCAATCAATGGGAGCTTCTCTGAAACATAATAGCAACGTATATGACTGTTTAATTACCAGCCCTTTGTCAAAATCACCTAGAGTTTCGCTGGTCAAGTCAAAGAGGAGACAACAGCCTACTAGCCAGAAAAAGACTATGGCTCACAGGAAACAAAGTGAAGATGGATTCAGTTGCGAAAATGAAAGTCCTCCATCTAAGGCTCGTCGAATTTCCATGGTGAACCAAATCAAGATAAGAAGTCCACTTTCGAAGAATGAAAATAATGGCATTACTGAGAAACAGGATTCTTCTGGTGGACTTTTGGCTGCTTGCAAGGAGCTTGCAGGACTTGCTGTAACTAGGGGTAGTATGGATGATGTTACAGTGATGATAATTGATTTGAATCATTATAGAAGTCGACCTAGTGGTAGAAGTTGTTGACTTTTTTCGACTTAAATGTTTAGCGATATCTCTAGTTTAGTAGTGATCAAAGCATTCATCGTCTACCTTTATTTAACAAATTCAAAGGTTGTAACATAACATTGATTTCTTAATACTAGTGAAAATAAGCTCGTTGAGGTTGATATTTGAATATGTTCATGTGAAAAACTGTCACAATCACACGGTAAGCTCCAAGTACAACCGAGAACACTCCTTTCACTTTCTGTTCGATGTGGGACAAAGCATAAGGACTAAGGAGGAGAACCCAACAATTGTAGGTTTTTTCCCTTCTTTCATTTCATCCTATTTGCTTGGAATCAAAAAATACAAAGCACAAGTTATTTTCGACAGTTAGATATAATTTCAACCGCATTCTCCAAATGTTTCACACATTGTTCAAGCAATTGATACGAATGCGAATTATTCGTATGAAAATATTGAACTAAATTATTATTATAGTAGACTTGATCGACGGAGCATTGACCTTCAAAATTTCAAACCTACCGAAGTAAAAAATGCCAAATAATTTCTTCACCGCATTTCATTTATTTTTCTCTCTTTTTATGTTTTTTATTGTAATTTTTTTTTTCTCAATTCTTTTCTTTTCTTTTTTCCTTTCGTGAATTTTTCATTTTCGTTTTTTAAATTTTTAATTAAGAATAATACATTGACGATTTACCCTTTTTAATTTTTGAATATGTTAGTCACATGAGTTGAACAATATAAAAATAAATGAAGCCCACCTTCAGTCTTATTCCTTTATTTTATTTTTATTTTTTTTAAAACTCATTTCAACTACACATTTTTCAATAAAATAATTAAAAATATAATTCAATAAATTTTCCTACTCTTTAATTACGGCCTGTTTGGTACGGATTCTCAAATTCTACAGTAAATCAATTCTCATTTTCAACCACACATTCTTCAATAAAATAATATTTTTCATCACATCAATAATTTTTTCTTCTTTTTTAACCACACATTTCCCATCGTATCACTATTCAAAATCAATTTTCCCCTCCCCCCCCCCAAAAAAATCCCTCCCAAACAAGCTTTTATACATTATCCAAGAAATTACTATTACAAAATCTATTGTCCAAAAAAATGGGTTTCAAACAAACCCGAAATAATCTATTTGGATGAATGTCATCAATTTTTCGAAGGTTCATGACACAATTGTCCAAAGAAAAGGTTGGGGATGCATTAGCAAATTACACGAAAGGTTGGGATGCATTAGCAAATTACACGAAAGGTTGGGGATGCATTAGCAAATTACCAGATTTGTTTGTTGTAATTACAAGGTGAAGGTATTATCATCGCTGCATCCATCCTTCTCCTTCTCCGGTGAAATCGCTATTGTCATCTACAAGCCGGCACCTGGTATTATTTCTCAGATCTTTGCTCCTGTCTTTTTAGGGATTTCACCCGATCTCTCTTTAATGTATAAATATGCCGGTTTTGCACTGGGTAGTTTGAAGATTTTACGTAGAGAAGTGGATACTTACTGAATTATACTTCTAATTGCATAAAAAACTTTCTTGAATTTTTTTAAAAGAGTAGTACAATGTGATGAATAATCTAAAAAGCTTAATTTTATTTTATTTTTCTCTGAATTTTGATTCGACAAACCCTTTCTATTTAAAGAAGAATTGAAGCCTTATATTATGTGCTTCTCATTTTTCCTTCTCATTTGTATTAGAGATCAGTGGTAGTGGTAGTCATTACTTAAAATGATTTTTCTTAGTTATACCGAGTCATAAAATCTTTCTCATCGACATAATTTGAATTAGCAGAAACTAATTATTTTGGATAAAATCAATTGCCTAAAGAAGTTTCCATTTCAAACAGAAACCTTGACACAAGTGGAATCGGGAAAAAGTAAAAATAAATAAAAACCCCACCGAACAATGAACTCGTTGGCGAAGCGAGCAGGGATCCTCTTGATCCGTCCAAGTACGGCTCTATGCTCGGTAAATTGGGACCTGCAGCAGTGGCGTGGCATCCGAGTGCAAGTGAGGAACAACAACCTGGAGCAAGCCTTGACCCTTCTGCAGAGAAAGATGCAGTCCAGTGGGATCGAACGTTTGATAAAGAATGAACAGACCCACCACATCAAGAACTCGGAGAAGCGTGTGCTGGCAAAGAAGAATTTGGAGCGTAAGATTCGAGGCCAAGACCTTGCACGGAAGCTTAAAGCCATCCTTGTAAAAAAAGTCAGGTAAATTGAAAAATTTATTAGATTTTCATTGAATTATGCTCTGTCACTAGTAAATACTGGTTTTACACAATATAATGCTGAAGTTTGTTGTGATATGTTTTAGCTTTGAATATGATAAAGTGGTGATGAAAACTGACTATATATTCTGCTGTAAATGAAAGAATTGAACTTTTTTACTTAAAGCATGATCAAATTGGAGTTGCCTGTTGCATTATTTATAATGTGGAAAACAGACAAATCTATGAGTATTCTGTTATATGTGAAAGAAAGGAAGATATATTGAATCACAAATGAAATTGAGATGATGGAGTTCATTGTTACTTTCATTTTTTGACAAGAAAAAAAAAGACAGGGAACGTTATTGGCATAATATTCTCTTGAATGCAAAAGATTGGATTTTTATTTAAAATACCATGCGATCAAGATAAAGTCGAGTTTTATTTTTATGAGGAATTGAAGAATGTTATTGGCAAGAGAGACCGTGATTTAATTGGTGTCGTATCCTTGAACTCTTGTTGTATTTTGTTACATCTTTTTTAAACAAAAGAATCGAAACTTTGCTTATGGGTATTGGTAAGAAAATTTATATATAGATTTTGGACTAGAGAATAGGTGAATGAGATGTTTATAGTAATTAAATTCCTGGAAATTACAAACGAGTATGATGTTTACATTTGTAATATTAACAAGCAAATTGGAATGCTGATGTTCAAGAAATGGAAAAAATTGGGACTGATCGAGAATTTTAGTATTACAAGATAAGGCTTTTTCATAGTGAGACTCCAAATGCCAAATGAAGAAGCCTAAGTTTTTACATTCTATCTGGAACTCTTGTTTCCGCATAAGCAGCTATTAGACTAACACTCGAGAGTAGTTAGTTTGTGGATTGAATTTTGAATTTAAGTTTCATTGCATGATGCTAGCCGGTTGAATTATGGAGGGTTCTTGCTTATTGAATTGAGATGTGGGGTATTGGAATAGTTATAATTTGGTAGGTAAAAAGTTAACCGGAATTCATTAAGTGAACAAAGCATATAATTTTTTTTTTCATTTTTCCGTTAAAGAGTAAAAAAGGGACGGAGGAAATTCACCAAGGTGAGAAGTATTCTTGTTGAATCCTGGTGTCCTATAGCAAATGGATGATGAACAATCTCCTTCGACTAGTAACTAAAGGAGGCTACAATCATCCTAATATTCCATAGTCTTTTGCAACTATAATATCATATAAAAAATTGAAGATGCATCTCTCTCTCTCTCTCTCATTGTATGCATGTGTGTTTGGGGGTGGGGGTGTTGAGATGCAAGAAATCCGTCTTTTTTTTTTCTTTTTTTCCTACGTGTTTTCTTCTTTGTCTAAATATTCATACTACTTGTTAACTTTGAGGGATAGCTCAATTGGTCAGACCTTGGATTTGCTCCCCAATTGTCACCAGTTCGAGTCCCATCAGAGCCATTGAGGTGAAAAACGGCTGTAAACTTCAGGGTTTCGTGAGATTAGTTGAGGTGCGCGCAAACTGGCCCGGACATCCACGATTATAAAAAATAAAAAATAAATAAATAAATTCATACTACTTGTTAATGATTTTTTACTCATTTTGGATTTACGTGAGGATAAATATGACAAAACAACTTGACTGAAATATAAGATACTAATGAGAAATATGTGTGAAGTTCAATAGTAAACAAAAGAACTAATTTCAAGAATTCTTTACATTCATTACTTTTGGCTGCTGCTGTAGATGAAACCATTCAGGCTGTGAACTATTAGAATCAATAATTGAGTGTCGAGATTCATATCATTTAGTCTTTTCTGTCCCCTATAATAGTTGCTTGAAGAGCCAGCAAGGCTGACTGTTTTATACAAAGGCAGCCTCTCTTTCGAAACATAGCCCAATTTCTCTTCTTACTTTTTGAGCAGAGAAGGATCCAATGAATTTGAAAGAATTGAACAAGGAGCCGTATGAGGTGAATATCTCATGAACAACGGGGACTTCTGTCAACTTAAGATCCTCCCGTCGACTTAATGTGTTGTACCAGGCTATGCTCCAGATCCATTTCATAATTTTGATAAGCATGTTGCTTCTCAACACATTCTCTAGCCCATGTTCTTTAGCTTTCCTTCTAGGGATGCGAAAAGTGTGCATAAGTTGAGTCATATCTGATTAAAAACAAAAAACAGGGACAGTTCATAATGGATCACATAACCAAATTAAGACCCACACCAGTCAAGAATGCACGCCACCATACTATTAATAAATACATAATGATATTTGAGGATTCGGTTACCTAAAGGAAGTTTTGGGTTCTAGTTCTCTAATTATTCTATCGCATGTCTTGGCTGATTTTGTTTATGCCATACTCATATTTGATGCGACTTTCATAAAATCCCAACTTGCGTATCTTAACATCCTTGGTTATTTGCTTTCAGGGGTCTGTAAGAGTTAACAAGAAGGAATTGTTCTCTTCCCAAGTGGACCTCAAAGGGGCTTTTATTCGTTGCTGGTGGTTTATGCAGTATGCTAACATTTTTTGTAGAAGAGTATTATGTTACCAATATAGCCAAATATAATATGTACTTCTTAAAATGTTCAATTTTTATCTCGATAAAAAACTTTTATTGCTTGTTGGGCTATGCAATACTCCACATGAATAGAAACTCCATGAACAAAATTTCAACTTATTTTCTATCTTAATATTACCCTGCTTTATTCATCCTTTATGTTGAAAAGACACTTTGTGCAAATGCCAGCGCTTAAAGGACTCCATTTTACTTGCATTGTGCTAATTCTTTAAGGGTATGTTTGATGCATCCATAAGATTTCTTTAATATTGTCGTATCATCTAGTACCGTACATTTTACCCTATCAAATAAGCCAGCCTTTTTTTTTTTTTTTTTTTTTTTTTTTTATCCTAAACTAAATTAATCAAATGGAGATGATAATCATTTTCATGTTTTTCGTTCTCCATAGTGATGTTGTCTAACCCGAAAAACAAGGGAAATGTTTCGTCTCGCTGCATATCTTCTTATTCAGAGCCTGTTTGGTACGGTTTAAAATTCAATTAAAATTGAAAATATGGTCGTTATTGGGTCTCACCCGTCTAATAAAAGTCAACAATAACGACTATATTTTCAATTTTAATCTGATTTTAATCTCTACCACACACCCTCAATTTACTATCCATGCACACGACGCATAACCACAAAATAAGTTTAGAGAAATGGTAATCTCTTGAAATAGTTTGATGCTCACCAAAAGAGAGTAATGATACATGAGAAAAACGAAGAATATTCATGGATTGGCTTCCAAGGCATTAAACCACTGTCAATGCATGTTTTTTTAACCTAAACTTTTGCATCTTTTGTTCTTAGAGGTGATAAATAGTACTTGCATTGCGATAGCTGCCCGTGTTTGAAGAATTTCCTTTAAAGCGCTATTTTCCTTATGGAAGAATTGGTAGTTGCTTGAAATTACAATAAATGAGTAAGCACTGAGATGGAAATTACAGGATGAACTTTTGTTTTCATGGATAAAGATTGAATCTTTTATAACAAAATGATCTAAATTTAGTAGTTCTTGCCCCTTCGACAACTACATCAAGCCTCTATTCTTCATATAGATCGATACTTAACACACGTAATACTATATAGCATTATTCGTGCAATAAAAAAAAAGACTCCTCTATTTCTAATACTCCGATACTTCCCGTATTGTCTACTTCAAAACCATAAATTTTCTTATTCCAAGGTTTTGCAGTTATTTGAGAACTCGGAAAGGGTTTTGCTACTTGTACAATTTGACAGCTTGATGTAAAAATCACTTGAGAAGATCTCGACCAATAAAAAAATCGTAGGATCCCTCTGGGCCCGTAGAACACCCGGTGCACACTTGGTAAAGGCCATTCGAAAAATACCAGGTTTCCATTTCAGAGAGCGGAGCGGACTTTATTTCTGCGCCCTGGAGTCCCCCTTACATCTCCCTCTCGCGCCGTTATCACCATTGGCGCAAACCATGTACCTGTACATACACCGATAAATGCAAATGTATTTGTACAGTTGTATTGCATTGTTGTACAATAAACATCCCAACATTCGTATCGCTATAAAGATTACAGCTTTCTGCTTCTGATCTAGGCATAGAGCCCTAATGCGTAGTTTTCTGTGGGGAGCTGTTTTTATCTATGTATAAAATCCTTGGCAAACAACGTCTCATACATCGCTCTCTCATCGCGAACTATGTGAAAGGTGGCCTTATTGATAAGGCAATCCAAGTGTTTGATGAAATGTCCAATTCAGATTGCAGGGTCTTTTCCATAGATTACAACAGGTTCATTGGAGTGTTGATAAAGAACTTGCGTTTCGAGTTAGCTGAACACTACTATAATTTAATGGTTTCGAAAGGGTTCTCTTTGAGTTCCTTTACCTACTCCAGATTCAGCTCTGGATTGTGTAAAGTTAAGAACTTTGAGCTCATTTGTAGGCTTTTTGAAGATATGGATAGGCTCAACATTTTGCCTGATATTTGGGCTTATAATATTTATTTGAATCTTTTGTGCAGCGAGAATTTAGTGGACAATGCCTTGGAATTGTTGAGAGTAATGAGAGAGAAGGGGCGGGAACCTGACATAGTGAGTTATACCATTACAATTAGTGGTTTGTGTAGAGTTAAAAGGCTTGATGAGGCTGTTGAAATGTGGAAAATAATGATTAAGAAGGGGTTTGAACCTGATAATGATGCTTGCGGGGCACTTGTTTTAGGTTTATGTGACAATGGGAAGGTTGATTTGGCATATGAGCTCACTGTGGGGGATATGAAGGGGAAGGTTAAGTTTAATGTAGTAATTTATAATGTACTTATAGATGGGTTTTGTCAAGCAGGTAGGATTGATAAGGCACAAGCAATCAAGTCATTTATGAGTAGGAATGGATGTGCACCTGATTTAGTTACTTATAATGTGTTGTTGAATTATTTTTGTAATGAGCTAATGTTGGACGAGGCAGAGAAGTTAGTAGAAAAGATGGAGCAAAGCAGGACGAAGCCCGATGGTTATAGCTACAATCAACTTCTAAAGGGTCTCTGCAAAGGCAATAGAGTAGATACAGCTTATGTCTTGATGGCCAGAAAGATGGAAGCTAAAGGGTTGGTAGATGTTGTATCCTACAATACAATTATTAGAGCATTTTGCAAGGTGGGCCGTACTAGAAGGGCTTTTAAGCTATTGGAGGAGATGCGGAAGAAGGGAATTGTTCCTGATGTGAAAACATTTACCACCCTCATAAAAGCTTTTCTTAGAGAAGGCAACTCGAAGATAGCCAACAATCTTCTTGAACAGATGACAAAAATAGGTATATCTCCAGATAATGTATTGTATACTGTCATTATTGATCACTGGTGCAAGATCGGTAGTGTAGAAATGGCTCGCAGTATTTTTCATGAGATGGTAAGTCAAGGAATTGCCCCTGATGTAGTGTGCTATAATGCACTCATCAGTGGGTTTTGCAAGGCTCTCAGAGTTAGTGAAGCCATGCATCTATACGAGGAAATGCAAAGTAGAGGTTTGTATCCAGATGAGCTGACTTTCAAGTTAATCATTGGAGGTCTCATAAGAGAGAAGAATTTTTCGTTGGCTTATGGCGTCTGGGATCGGATGATGGAGAAGGGATTTACCCTTGACAGAGATATATCTGAGACTCTTATCAATGTCATCCATTCAAAAGATGCTTCCTGCCGTAACTTCACCAATGGTTTGTATCTCATGACTCCGCATCATGCTCCTTTCTTGTGTGCAAATTCGTCTGAGTGCATTTCCATGACCTGCATCTGTGTATTCTAATCTGCAGTTTAAACAACTGTGCAAATGTTGAAATAGCTCTGCAAGTAGTTATTATTGTACCTTGACCCATATCTGTAACGTGAATTAAAAATTAATGATTTATGTCAGTAGGAAACCATATCTCGTGCTTCAGGAGAACAGGTAAGCAGGAGCTTACAAGTAACATAGAAAATTATATGAACATATCGCATGACATGTATTCAGTCGTATTTTTTGAAATGGGTTTGTGTGAGAAGAAACTTTACGAGTGTTACTAATCTTTTCTTAGCAAAACGAATTTAGGTTGAATTGCTGCAAAGCCCTCGCAAATATATTCTCAGTTGATGATGCACCTATCAAAGCCATCATGAATTACCACATATTCCTGGCTGATTCCAGAAATAATTGAACAGGTGGGGTTTATTTGTCTCCCTCAGTTTTCACCCTTGTAGGGATTCTTGACATTTCCATAGTTTGTTTTGCATATATGCCAAATTCAAGAACAAACAGAAAGATAAGATGAGACGACAAAGCTGAATAACATTTCAAGATATATCCATAAAGCAAGTGGTGATGTGGACATCACGATCTATTTTATTGTTTATATTTATTAATTACGTTTTTTATTATTATCGGGCTTGTAGTAGTGGGTTGGCCCAAGCCCGTTAGGTTTTTACTATTTATATGGATTTTCATTGTTGCTTGAGTTAGACGATGATTAAATGAAATTAAGATTTGGCTGATGCCACGTTTTCTCCTTTTCCTCCCCTTCTTCTTCCCTTCCCCTGGGTTCTTCTCCCGCTTCTTCTCCCTCTCTTCTACTACTATTTTCTTCCTACAATTCTAATTCTGCTATTGTCCTGCATCAAGTGTCTGTGGAATCATCGTGAAAGCTCATTGTTTGTTCTTTATCACCAGAGCCAATATGTCAGCTAAAAAATTACTCAAAATTTGCTCTTCTTTTTTCAGTTTCTATCTGATGTGTGCTATTCTACAAGTTTTGGGCTCATTCTACACAGAACAAAAGCAGGCGCTCCAGTATCCTCGTGTAGCAAGCCAGGGACCTTTGGCTTCTTGCCCTTGGGCAGGTATGAAGCTGAACTAGATTTCTGAAATATCTCATTATTATGATAATCTACTAATGATTTTTTTCTTCTGCCTTTCTGAAGTATTTTGAATGTACCATGGACAAATATGTAATTCAAAAAAGTTACAGTATCTCTTTGTCATGTATATAGTGGCTGTCTTAATACTTGCAATCATTAGTCTTTATCTATAAAAACATTATATGGAACAAAAAAGTAACAAAATAATTTAACATATTTATAACTAAAAGTTTTGAAAATTGAATAAAACTGACTAGTTATCTAATAATTTTTTCTTTCTTTGATTTCAAACAAAACTTAAAAATGCTTAATCGAGTACTGAGCTTTTTATCCGTGCAAGGTGAGGCGTAAGCCTTGCGGCAAACCAATAAAATAATTCAAACGAATATAATAATGCAAAATTATGGTCATAATAAACCACAACCATTTTAAAAATCCCCAAAAAATAAATTAACAAAATTAAAATTCTAACTTTTAAACAAACATAAAATAGATTAATAAAATAGTAGATATCAAGTTATCAAAGTAGTAATCACAAAACAAAACTGTTATATACTAATAGAATTAGAGGAAACTTAGCTATCTCTTATACCAAAACTGCTAATAATGGAATCTTTAAAGGAATCATTAACATCATGCTTCTCATCAGTTTATTTTCATCCCTTTTCATCGTTGTCCATTAGCAGTTAGGTTTTCTCCTTCCCCTTACCTTTTATTTAAAGGCCAAAAAATGAAAATAAAGAAACCCTATAAACATTCTAAATTATAAAGAAATAGCCCAAAAAGCCAAGGTCGGTAATAATGTTAGCGAAACACTAGACAAACCAGTGAACACCATAATCCCGAGGCTTTACCTTGAGGCGTCAGCCTCACAAATGGTGCTTAAGGAGTAAGCTTTGAGGCATTTTGCAAAAGCCTCATGTGAGGCAGGATTCAAGGCATAAGCCTCAAATAACTTTTTAAACAATGATTTTAAAAGAGAAGAAAATAAATATAGAGACAACAACTAGAAATGTATAAAAGAAAAAATGGTTGCCAGTTGTTTGGCAATGAAAAGTAGCATTTTCACTTGGTATGTGGATCGTACATCGGTAGAGAGCAAGGATAGGCCAATGTTCCTAACTTGTTTTCTCTATCTCCAGTTTTTTCTTTTTAGTTTTATGGTTGGTTTGGTTTAGGGCAGTCTAAATATGCACTTATAATGTATTGGGCTATGAAAAATCTGTTTGAAAAGTTGAGACCAGTATAAGGTAGCTCCAAAAGCGTAGGGGATACTTTGCTTGGCTTCATACCTCAAACGATGCTTTCGAGTTAGTCAGACGTAAGCCTCAACAAAGGTCACAGATCATATATTGGCTCCCTAATGAATTCTTTGCATGCGGTGTCTGTAGGACCTGTGCTTTGCTGCCTCACCATTAATTGAACCTGTAACATGGGGCACAAAACTTGGTTGTAACACCAGTAATTGTTAATGGACTGAATAATAATTCAGATGTGCTTTTATCTTGTTTGCCCTTTCTCAATTCAGGTTTGACTTTCTTTTCTTCTATTTCAATTTTTCCATTTCTTCTTCTTTGTTTTTTGGGTTGGGGTGGGGTTGGCGGCATTCATTGAAGAATCAAAGATATATTTTACTTGTGGACTACACTGTTAATTTAAATATGCTCCAGAAAATTGATTCTATTGCAAACTTTAATCGTCCAATTGCAACCAAAAGCTCTTTTCTTGATAAGTTCAATTTACACGTCTCATTTAAGTACCTGAGCAGTTCCACTTTTCTCATTCGAAAGACATTTAAAAGCTTCACGCTGTTCTTCGATGACGTATGTTGCATTACCAATGAATCATTTGAGCTTAAACACTGCCTACTTGACCTTGTATCAGCATGATGGTTTTCCACCAGATATTAGATTATTTTCCTTTTATGCTTAATTAATGTCTCGTCTTTTTGTCTTTTCAGCAATTCTAGTACCGCTTCTGATTCTGCATTTTTCCTTCGTTTTGATTATTTACATTTACATTTTTCTCTTCATGCTCCTGTCTAACCTTTAGATGCGGTGATGTACCTTTAACAGGAGACACGTCACCATTTTCTTCTACACCAGCCATCAACAACAATGTTGGACTAGTTACTGATTTTCCTCTGCAACCACAGCCATGACCAAAGCGGGTATTGTTGTTACCTTCCTCAGCCGCAAGCGAAGCCACAGCCCACCTGGGAAGTGACCAGCATTCAACTACGGACACCATGGACATCTCATAGAGCCAGGCCAATAGCATGGCTGTGGCTGCATTCTCTGAACTCCTGTGGATAAATAATTGTCGGAAGCCTAGCAGTCCTCATAGTCAATGGTCTCCACTGTCACAAAGATAAAAACCTCAACTTTCGTTGTTTTCAATATTGAGAAGAGCAGAGACAAGTCTTAAATTATATGCCACGAAAGCTCAAAGTTAAATAGATGAGCACTCAACGAAGTGGCACTAGAGTACCACCTCACGGATCTAATATTGCTTGCAAACATCACCAATCCCCATGCTAAGGTGAATACAGATTTCTGTAACATCGTCATGAATCTTTATTATGACGAAATTATTTGTTAAAACCATTATCTGCGACATGTAGTGAGTCTGGTTCGCAAATGTACACATGGTGGAAGCCATGTTTGTGTTTGGAACATCATACCCTAGAGCTTTCCACCATGTTTGTGTTTGGAACATCATATCCTAGAGCTGAGAAAAAGATGGCCAGTAGACGAGTTGACTATGAGATTAGAGATTTATGGGGATAAACTGCCCTCCACCAGTCTTAACTGGGGAAAAATGTGCATTGCAAAGCGCCTAAACAACAAATGGGGCTTGAAGAGCAAGTGTTCATTTTTCTTATGTTTTGAATTCATTTCTGAACAAGATTGATTATTTATTCACAGATCACAATAGTTGGCACTTAATTCTGTTTGATTATTTTCTTTTGTTGTGATACAATTCAGTGTCATGTCACTTGTAATACAGTGGTAGCATGTTTGGTAAAAAGTAAAAATAAGTTGAGATCTTGTTCTTTAAACTCCAATAACGTCTCTTGTTTTTTACACTCCAATAATGTCTTATAGTACCAAAATTGCACTGGAAAATCCTGAAGACAGTCAAAATTGAGATTGCAATGGGTTCCTCATTAGCCTGAGCCCCTAGAGGAGTCCAAACCGTGGAGCCATAGAGAAACTGGAATTTTAGATCTTTGAGCTTCGTTCCATCAAATTGGCTTAAGAGGTGGTGGAGAACCCAGGGCTTGCGGATCAACCACTTGATGCAGATTTTGTGGTGAATATTCCTGAAGGGGCACAAGGAATCCAAGACCTCAAGGCACAGCCGCTTTTGTTAACCTATGGTTGAAGTCTCGTTTTGATTATCACAAACAAATTATGTTTACTACTAATAAATTGATTTTAAGTGGTCATAGTAATTATTGTACTTACATGTATTCGATGGTACAAAGTTCGAGATCAAGCAATTTGCACACAAGTCCAAATAGAAACAAATTTTCAAACATTCAAAGGCCTTGAAGAATGATCCTACAAGAATCACATGCACGAATATTGAGACATAAGTTGAAGTACCAATTGAGCAATACGTGTCAAGAGATTCAAACTAAGTACTTAGACATTTTCATGATTACATGTAAAGTTAAAATATTTCAATACTTGACAATGCATCGTGACAAAGCTCAAAGTTTTGATTCGTTACAAATTTACGATATAAATGTTTTTATTCGAAAAATATATTTTTCAAAGGTAAAAATTCGAAAAAATTATTTTAAATATAACAGATACTTTGAAAATCATTTTAAAACGTCAATCTAGCACTTATTGATAAAAATTGAAAAGATGACGTTCCGGGCCAAAATTAGTCGTACCGGACATCCGGTACGTTTTACCGGACATCCGGTAAAACTGATCTTTCGGCAATGGTCATATTTTCAACGGTCCAATCTTTTGACAAAAAAATAACAGCTATCTGAGCGTCCAATACTGTACTGGACATCCGGTAAGAGACGTCCGTTATAATAGAACTTTTGAGCGTTTGAGAGCTATAAATATCTCACTATTCCTCCCCCTTGCATTAACAATTCTAGAGCATTAAAGTGAAACTTTTATTGATCTCGACTACCTTACTTTTTCCATCTTTAAGAAGATCAATAACATTAAATTCTTGAAAAACTTTTGAGTAATTGAATTTGTGAGAATCATTTGGTCATCAAAAAGTTATTCTTATATCAACACATTGAGCTAAACTCATTGCCATCTATTAAAGTATTTGCCTCTTTTCTTCTTGTTATCAATCTTGATTCTATCATTCATCAAGAAGAGAAGTTTTCACTTGTATATTCAATTTTTTAATTGTGGGTCGTGTTGAGATCCCGAAAAGCTCAATATTGTAAAATGATTGGTGCTCCTTAGTTGTAAGTCACCGGAAGCGTTGTAAATAATTGAATTACGCCACAAGTCAATCAACATAGTGAAAAAGACCTTGCTCGAGATTGAGAGCTTGATAACGAGAGACTAGATCATTGCGTTGGATCGAACCTCCATATTATATCGTTTGCATTCTCTAATTCTTTTACTTAACATTTTTACTTTGTGCAAACGTATTTCAATTATCTACGTGCCTATTTATGTTGGATTTGTTTCACTATCATTTGTGTGATCATTAGTTTTAAAATCTTGTAATGTTAACGAAAAAGTTTTAAAAACAAATTCATCCCCCTCTTGATTAGTCAATCTTGGAAAGCGGGAAAGCACTCCCCCTTACAACAACACTCTCCTAGGAAAGAGAGCAAATTATGTCCTCACTTAGGGTGATGTGGTTGATAATCGTGTGATTCATGTCATAAAAATAATTAATCAATCGCAGAAGAGATTCTAAAAGCTAACATAAAGGCACAAAGTACAAGGTGCTCTGAACAAGAAACCGATATTTTCCAGATTTTGGAAGAAAGACAACTCATAGAAGAAAAGGTCTTGGAGATATACTGTGATATATACTGCGTTACATGCTCCACGATGAAACTAGACAACAAAATCAAGATTCAAGCCAGCAACTTTCGCTCTCTATCACACTTCGAGAATCTGGCATCCAAAGCACGAACACCATTATTTATATATCATGGAACCATGGCAATAATCTAACACATGCTTTTTAGGACCTGTACCCGTATCTGGTAAAGAAAGGATGCTTGAGGGCTTCGTGAGCAGTCATCCTGACAGATGGGTCATGCTGAAGAAGCCCTAGCAAGAGGTCTATCAGATCTCCAGCTGAATGATCCACGTGCTGCATTACTACATTCTGCAGTGACAAGATGAAATGAAAATGCTTATAAATGCACTGATCAAAGGATCGTGAGGATAAACTACGGACGGGTGCACCGAAAGGACTTGAGTTTATGGATCAAAGAGAAAAAAATGCTGACAGTGAGACCAGGGGAAGTATGACTAAAAAGGCTCTCTTAGGATGACTAATATTTTTCTCTGTTTGTCAAGTTAAAATGTCACCAAATGCATCTGCCGTTTGACACTTCAGCGTGGATAATGTGAATAAATGGACATGTTCACTTTGAAAAAAAAAAAATCAAATTACATGTGCCAATCATCCACCATATCCACAAAAACTAGCCTGAAATGTTGATTTCGAATGTAAATTTACAAGACAGGTGTACTGACACAAGAATTTACACCAAAGATTACCTAAATAAACAATGCTAAGGTAAGTGTAGCGAAAAAACAAAATGTAGAACCAACCTGAAGGCAAGGCAGCTTTGTGACGGCCTTAATGCTTTCTCTTGAAGTTGCACCTTCAGGCCAGTCCAACCTACCCCATTTTACATATTTATGGGCCTGCCGACTATGTCAATGAAACCAGAGGAGGGAAAGATACTATCAATAATCAGCAAAACAAATGATAGAAATGACGAGAATCATGAGATAAATTTCCAGTTCAATTAACATACTCTACACGTTTCAACATGTATTGGGGTAGAGGACCCAACACTCTCTCCATCATGGCCAGGTGTTCTAAATTCTCATGAGTCTGAAACAAAGCTTCACCCTGCATAATCATCAGATTTAAAAGTTAAGGCTCCCCCCATGCCACTAGTCATACAGTTATTTGACCAACAGGTGAAACATTACTGCTGAATCATCAGAATTACCGAGCATAGCTCAACCAAGATGCAACCAACACTCCATATATCACATGGATAGCTCCAGCCAAGTCCTTAAAAAGACACAGGCAGTCTCAACATAGCAATGAAGAATGCCAAAATAAAGTAAGCAGTGACACACAAGAAAATTATACATACCAAGAATAACCTCAGGGGCACGATAATGTCTCGTGGAAACGATATAATTGTATTCTCGACACTCATAGACCGCACTACCGAAGTCAATAACCTTAATAGCACTTGACTTTGGCAATCTCTTATAAGCAGACCCATCTCTTAACGACCAAGATGCAATCTGCATATGCAGGATAGACATTAAATGAACAGCTGACAGAAAAAGAGACACGTGGAAAAGAAATGAAGTCTGAATTTAAAAATAGCCCAAGTCAGACAGCATAAACTCTTAGATTGACTGACATACCCTGAAGTCAGGTATTTTCACGTACTCTGGAGAAACAAAGAGTATGTTCTCCGGCTTCAAATCAGTATGGATGAGACGCATATCATGCATGACTGCAACAAAAGCCAGCCAAAGCATTCAAAGAATTAGAGTTTTGTTTCAGATGAGAGGACTATATATTAAGAAGAAAAAAATGGATGCATCATCGCAATCAAAATTGTTACAAACAAGAAAACTTCTAGCGAGGTCCCTAAAATAGAATGAAAAACGATGGGTTCATATACTAGAATGGTTGCCACAAGGATTAAAAAAAAAAATGTAGTAGAATGACAGAGGTATTGACCACAGACATGCTACACATTCCAAAAGTTGTCTGCCAATCTCGCGGACTAGATCAACTGGAAATGAGCGGTAACTGTTTTTCCGTAGAAAATCGAATAAGCTTGGTCCAAGCTTCTCAAATACCTGTTAAGACCATTACATTCATTGACAAGCCTTGACTCCCCAAAAAGTTGAAAAAAATGGGGAATTCATGTTACTTTGAATTGATAATATACTTACTAAGCAAATATGGTTTCGATAATCAAACCAGTTCTGTAATTCAACACAACTGCAAAGAATGAACTTGTTTAGCCATCAGCGCAAAGTTCTGCTTTATGTGAATGAAAGACAGAAAAGCTGAAAATAAACAATAATATTATCGTTGATTGTAAACTCACCGACTGCCATTTTTATCATATCTTCCAAGCAACTGAAGCACATCAATTTCTACCATTGCTACTTCGCGATACTTCTTAATGCTTCGGACAATTTTTATTGCAACCAATTCCTTTTGTTCCCTGTCCCAGCATTCCAAAACTTGACCAAATGTACCTATGAAATGAGTTAAGATTTTAGACATGAAATGAGAAAATGACCAACGAGTATCTCATTAAATATATTTCAACAAGAGAGACTAACCTTCACCAATCTTTCTCAGGATCTTATCTGGAATGCAGTACAAAGTGGAGATATGGTGTAATACACATTTAAAAGAGGAAGAAATTAGATACTGGACCATATCAGAAATTAAAATATATAATTCGATCAGCATTTTGGTAATAGTTGAAGATGGGTTATCATTTCTTTCCAATTGCATTCGAAGCCATTTCCTCCTTCATTATTTTCTTATGTTTCTTCTTTTTTGGGAAAAGGAAGATGGATCGGTAAATAACATCATTTTTAAGATGTCAGGTAGAAAATGGAGAAAAAAGCAGACACTGCCATAACAAATCAAACGGACTGGAGATATGCAAGACGAGAGATTATGAGATGGCTTTATCATGAAAAGTAAATTAAATTACAGCGAGAGGTTAAATTCTCTCCAAGCTCAAATACATAATGCCCATTTTTGTCATCATCCCGCCATGGCGGAGAGCCTCTTTCAGCAAGTCCTCTTGTGTATAAATTATTGAGGTCTGCAGACACTCCTTGATGCCCATAATTTGATATGCTTCCAGTCTCTTGTCCATGATATATCCCTGGTTGGACCTACAAACAGCAATGTATGCATACTTCATTAAACAGAAATCAAAGAGAGGTTTTTCCTCTGGCCATAAATTATATCACATCATAAGATATGGCCACACTAGAAATTGTTGAAAATTAGCTGACAAGTTTAAATTACAAATAACTACTTGCTAAGCTGAAGAACAAGAACCAAGAACCACTATTGTTGCACGAGTTTTAACAAAGAACATGCAAAGGTATCACAAACATACACATGAATGCAGATGTGCACACATGCACACAACTAGAGATATAAAAAGTGTCATATCATTCACCTATTTGTTTCCATAGATTGGAGGGTTGATAATCAGTGATCTAATTCACATTTTAATATCAAAAAATAAAGCACACCAACTATGAACTAAAAAACATTATTTTTTTGCATTGACAAACAATGGCAGTAAGAAGAAGCTAAGCCTTATCTCCAGTAAATATGGTACACTAGGGATTGGCTAAGGTGCTATGTCTAGATCGAGAAGGAATGTAACAGAAGTGTTTTTACTTTTTTCCCTAGACCAAAAAGTGAATAACCTTCTCAATCAGCACTTTAACCATTATCACGTATTTTACTCAAAACTACAAATTTATTTTGGTTCCTCAACTGCGAAAACTTTTTTTACTCAGAAATATGTATTCATTTTAGTTACTCTGAAGTGATACGAAGGCAACATGCTTAGTTTACAGACTTCCCTATTGCTAAGGACTTTAGTTTACATCTCTAGTGATATGAAACATTTTAAAAACAACTGAGAATACTCATAATCCTTTCAACTGAAATCCTTCCATTACCCTATCTAAAGAACTCAATCAACATAGAATCTCACACAAAATTCTAATTGCCGCAACTGTCGCATGAATTACCGATAAATTTTCATTACTATACTAAAATTCAAGCAAATATACAAAACGGAAACTGACCTTGGAAGCGTGAGAAAGTTGGTCCCAGGCTAATTTTGGACGCTTATTAGGACGGCGGTCCATGTGAGAATACGGAAATTCGCCCATGTACTCCATATCTCCATTACAAATCCATTAATCGAAATATGGATAGCGTAATTTCAAATCTTATTCGTGTGTACGAAAATGTGAAACCCTAACTTATTAAATCAATTTCAGAGCCTTTGGGGAAATTTTCATTGGAGGTTACTAACTATGAATTTCTTTTATGTTAGTCACACAATTTTAATTTATTTCCATTTAAGAACTTAACTTGTGTTTTTATTTCATTTTGACCATTCTTCTTCGAGTCATGCTACACTACCAACAGATTATTTGCCAAATGTTTGCTAGATACTCACAAGGAGTTTTTAATAATATAAAATTGTTTCTGTAAAATACTATTTTGCCCTTAATGAAATATATTGCAGGATATGTCCTATAATTTTAGTTATTAGGTCGTTCGGGGTCATATCTTATAATCCTTTCATTTGGATCGTTGGTTCTTAGAACTGATTCTAGGAATCTTAGTTCTATATCCAGAGCCGGACCTGAGGGGAGGCCCAAGAGGCCGCCGCCTCAGGCCCAGAAATCTTGAGGGCCCATTTTGCTTGGGCTATTTTTTTTTTATTTTTTTTTTAAAACTTTCAGCCCATTTTCTTGACCCAGTTGGCAGTTAACACCTTCCTTCCTTCCCCCATTTATTCATCCCATCGGTCCGTCCCAACTCCCAAGTCCCAACCACGACGAATGCTACTCAACCTCACAACTCCCCACTCCCCAGCCCCCACTGTTTCCGCCACCGGTAGCCTTGATTAGCCAGTCCCGGCAGTCCGCCTCCACTCCTCAGCCTGTCAGCCACCACCGTCTGCCTTCCCTGCGAGCTGCGACTTTCCTCATCCCCGCGCAAGTCGCAACTTTCCTCAACAGTCAGGCTTCAGCTGACTCAGCTCAGTCCACTGCTGCTCCGACTCTGTCCGACTGTCCGCTACCGCCAGTTCACCTCCACGCCGCCGCCCCCTTCAGGAATCACTAATCAGGTACGAGTGTAAGACCAAGGCCGAAATATAAAACCTTCAGGCTTCAGCTTCATGGCTTAATCAAGGCTAATAATTTGATTTCAATCTTTTATTTACAGGTTAAGATAGTAGAGGCGAGCATTTTCAATTTTACTGGGCCGTGCATTTTCAATTTTACAGGCTTCCAGCCTTGTTCAATGAGTTGAGCCTAATCCCTAGCCAGTAGCCCCTACAGATCCGGGTATGTTTATTGATTTCATAGGAGTTTTTTGCAGATTGAGATTTGAGAATTTGTGTTTGTATGAATTTGAGAATTGAGTATGAATTTGAATTTGAGACTTTGTGAGACTGTGACTAATGACTCTGTCTCTGTATGACTGTAGTCTATATGGATATTTCATATTTGGATTATGATTTATGAATTTGAGTATGTATATTGGATTAATTTGGATATTTGGATAATGAATTTGAGAATTTGAGTATGGATATTGGATATTTGGATAATGAATTTGAAAATTTGAGTATGGATATTGGATATTTGGATAATGAATTTGAGATTTTGAGTATGGATATTGGATATTTGGATGTATAAATTGAATCTATGAATGTGATTGTATGATTGAATGTGTTATTGTTATTACTTCTCTAGTTCTCTGGATTTAGCTTGATATGGTGTGATTGAATGTGTTAGTGTTATCATATGAATGTGATAGTGTGATTGAACTGGGATTTTGATGTTTTGTAAATCTACATTCGCTCATGTTAATTGTTATGTTCAATTTCAGTAACTGTTAGCTGTTGAGTGATTTGAGTCCAATACCATGGCTCCAAAATATGAATCTGGAGCTCAAAAAAAGAAGAAGAGAGAAAGAATAGAGGCATTAATTCGAAGTCAGACCGGAGATATGGATATATATTTTAATAAGAAAAGAAAAGAGAATGAAGGTTTTGATTCTGAAGAACAACAAAATCAGGATGATAATGATAATGTGGATGGAGTGAAAGAGAACGATGAAATTATTGAACTTGCCAATGTGGATGAACCAAAGCAGACTCATGAGAATGATGTTTAAGATGATCAAGCGAATTGCTTTACTTTGAATTTTGAGGATCCTGGAAATTGGAAGAATGTTCATATTGATCAAAAGATAAGGGATTTTTTAGTTGAAATAGGTCCAAAAAGAGTTGATGATATCGTGTTTCCCAAAAATAATCAAGGTAGACATTTTGAATCGTCACAATATAAGCGAGCACTTGCAAATGGGCAGACAACCGATAGAAGGTGGTTAGTGTATTCGATTTCTTTGGTTAAGATCTTTTGTTTTTGCTGTAAGTTGTTTAAGACAGAAAAAATGATGCAAAGTATTGGACAATTGGGTAACGACGGATATAAAGATTGGCATAATGTGCATCGACGCCTTACAAATCATGAAGTATCTAAGGATCATATAAGTTGCATGACTAGTTGGATGGAACTAAAAAATAGGCTTCAAACAAAACATGTAATTGATGAAAGTGTACTTTTGGCCATCAACAAAGAAAGAGAGCATTGGAAACAAGTGTTAACGAGGATAATTGCTATTGTAAAAAGGCTCGCTAAAAATACTTTGGCATTTCGAGGAGACTATGAGCAACTTTATGTTGAGAACAATGGACTTTTTTTGCAAATGATAGAAATGGTTGCTGAGTTTGATCCAATAATGAAAGAACACATTCGACGTGCTCAAGCACGTGAGATTCAGTATACATATCTTGGTCCTAAAATTCAAAATGAATTGATACAAACTTTGGCAGGCGAGGTCAAAAGTGCAATTATCACAAAAGTGAAACATGCAAAATATTTTTCTGTCATCCTTGATTGTACTCCAGATGCGAGTAATGAGGAGCAAATGTCTCTAGTAATACGATGCGTGGACGATGGTCCAAACTTGTCGATGGTTAAAGAATATTGGATTGAATTTTTGAAGGTGGATGATACATCAGGACTTGGTCTTTTCAATGAGCTTAAAAATGTGTTAGTGAATCTTGAGCTTGATATTGATAACATAAGATGTCAAGGGTATGACAATGGAGCTAACATGAGCGGGAGACATAGAGGTGTACAAAAAAGGTTACTTGACATTAATCCTAGAGCTTTATATACTCCATGTGGTTGTCATAGCCTTAATCTAGCAATATGTGATATGGCAAGTTGTTGTTCTAAAGCTATGTCCTTCTTTGGAGTGATACAACGTATCTATACATTATTCTCTTCTTCTCCCAAACGATGGAAACTTTTTAAAGATAAGATTGAAGGTTTGACACTTAAGCCATTGTCACAAACACGTTGGGAGAGTCATGTGGAAAGTGTTAAGCCGATAAAAGAGCAACGTGTACGAATAAGAGATGCTTTACTTGACTTGGCAAACATTGCTGAAGATGCTAACACGAAGAGTCACGCTGAATCCTTAGCAACACATGAACTTGAGAATTTTGAGTTTTTACTTGGCATGGTCATTTGGTATAAGTTGTTGTATGCTATCAATACCGTGAGTAAATTTCTTCAAGCTGAAAACATGGATATTGATGAAGCCATCAAGCTTTTAGAAGCGCTTATTTTGTTTCTCGAAAATTATAGAGAATTTGGATTTGCAAGTGCTATGGATGAAGCTAAACAAATGGCAAGTGAAATGGGCATTGAAGCTATTTTTCGGGAGAAACGCAGCATTCGAAGAAAGAAGCATTTCGATGAAAGTGGTAGTGAAGAGGTAACACAATCAGCTGAAGAATCTTTTAGAGTTGATTATTTTCTCTTTATAATTGATCAAGCTCGATCTTCACTTCAAACTCGCTTTGAACAATTTAAGCATTATGAAGAGACATTTGGATTTTTGTTTAATTTGGAGAGGTTAAGGAGTATGCATTTTGATAGTTTGTTGAAATCTTGTATGAATCTTGAGCAGTATTTGAACCATAATGGACATTCAGACATTATTGGTGATGACTTATGTACAGAGTTGTTGGTTTTGAAGTGCTATTTACCTGAAGAAACAAAAAGAGCTATTGAGGTGCTAAATTACTTGAAGAAAATGGATGGTTGTTTTCCAAATGCTAGCATTGCTTACAAGATTTTGCTCACTATACCAGTTACAGTTGCATCAGCAGAAAGAAGCTTCTCCAAGTTGAAATTGATCAAGACTTATCTCCGTTCAACTATGTCGCAGGAAAGATTGAATGGATTGGCTATGTTATCCATTGAAAAAGAAATGGTTGAACAACTCGACTATACAAAATTGATTGATATTTTTGCCTCGAAAACTGCAAGACGAGTTGTATTTAAGTGATTGGTTATAACATTTTGCAAAATATATATTTTGTATATTTTAGTTTTTTTGTTGCTTTATTGTTGAATTTAAGTTAATAAATTTAGTTCCGTAGACTTTTTTAAAAGAAAAAGAGGATTGTCTGTTATGGCTTAGGGGCCCAAATTCTGAAGTTCGCCTCAGGCCCCGCGAAACACAGGTACGGCCCTGTCTATATCTTATAGTTATTTTTATTTTATCTCTTCTTTCTTGATTTTCTTATCTTCTTAGCTCTTCAAGAAGTATCATAACTTCTCTGTATTTTAGTTTACTAGTATTTTCTTGAATTTTTTCAAATCTTTCAATATATTCATGGTTCATTAAACTAATCAATGCTACTATTTATACAATATATTTTTAAACTTTTCAATTTGTCTTAAATATTCTCTATATTTTGTTAATTTTTCAAAGACTTCATGTTAATCTTTTTTAGTTATATATCCAAGAATAATTCATTCTGAAACTTCTTCTTCTATATTTTCGTGTTTAGTTATGATATCTTCTATCTTTTTTATTTCTTTTTAAATTTCTACATGATCAAATCATGTATTATACTTACAAGCATGATCTATATCAAAATATATTTTTTCAAGATTTTCTTAGCCAATATGAAGTATATTTTCAGATTTTTTAACTAATTTTAGTAAAAACAAAATATTTATATTATTTAAACATAATTTAAGATTATCATCATTGGATGTGGATGCTTATGAAGTGTTAATAAAGATCAATAGTAATTAAAGCATAAATATATAAAAGCATGTAAATAATTTACAGTAATCGATGGAAAATAACTAGGCTTTCTCTCCAGTATGTTCTTATAATTACTTTGCACACTTAATCAATCTTCTGAATCAGATGAATATTTAAAATGTTTTGAAATCATTTGGGTTAACAATTGATTCCGCAAAAGGCTTTTCAATTAAGGTTGCATTTCTCACTCTAGAGAACTAGCCGTGTTGCCACAAACTCTATCTCACAGAATTCAGAGTCTCTGTTTTCACCTCTATTCAAACTCTTTTCAGAAACAAGTTCTTATTTAGAATGAAAGTTTAAAAGATAAACTCACACTCAAGGTGTTACAGTTTTTGTTAGAAAACTGTCATTTTCCTCTAAAATATTCATCAAAGACAGGTACTTTGGCATGGTTAACATTCATTCAAAAACAATATTTTGAAAGTCTTTTAAAATTTCTATTCGTACTGCCGAGGAATCATGAGAAATTTAACGAGATTCTAACATAACAAACTTCATCTTAATATTCATAGACTAAAATAGTACATGCTTACACACTATATTTACATATCTTTGGTACTCACCTTATGAAATTTAGAACTCCATAAGTGATTACTTTATTACAAGTTTTGCTATCTTCAAAACTAGATAATAGATTTTCTGAATACAAGTGGTGTATACAGATTACAAAGGAATATATTTTCTCAGGGTGGTTTCGAGATATGTTTCCAAGTTTTTCAAGACGAACTTCTTCTGAATTCCTCTCATCATTTTATAGAAGTCTTGAGTCATTCCTTTAGTATAAGGAATCTTTTCTTTATAGCTATCATCCCACTATTTTTTGTTAGGTAGTGAAAGCAATCTTATCTTCACGGGTGTCTTCCGTTATTTCTTGTATTCCAATCTCCTTTGTTAGGTAGTGTTAGGTGGGCTTATCTTTTGAGTTGGATTGTGACATATTTTCATTATCTTTTGTCTCTTAGTGACCACAGTTTTTCTTTAATAAAGAGCTTTATTGAAGTAATGATAAATGGTCACTTTCTTGGCTTCATTACTTTTCCATCATCGAATCAAAGAATTCCGCAGGGAATTCTTCATTGTTGAGAGATGCTCATTGACTCATATCTTCCACAACACAGTGTTCGCAATGATGATCGTTGTAATCCCAGAGTATTTTGCACAATTCTTTTGACACATATTTTGATCCATTAACTTGATTTGCGATTATGTTGGATAGTAAATTGTCAAGAAGATACATATCTTCATCCTTTGCAAGGATTCTTGCATTGGAATAAATTATACATTTTTCAGAGGGATAGATTCATATATTCTCTTTATTAGTAATTAACTGAGTTAGATGTTCAAATATTTCTTTATATCTTTTTGCTTTTCTATAGGGCATCATATTAATGATATCTTAGTATCCATTTTTAACAACATTTTGACTGGTTGGTAAAAAATGTTGATTTGTGAGTCCAATTTTTATAACATGGAACGATGGATGCATACATTCAAGAACAGAATCTCATTCCATAGGTGCTGAGTGGAATCTGATGTATATATTTGTACTTTTGACAACCTCAGTATATCTCTTTACTGCTTTCCTGACATCGGCCGGAAGTTAGGTTATCTCTCTAAGGTCTTTGCTACGATATATACATAGTATATTTCCTACTTCAAAGCAATTTTTTACCCAGTTGGCGGTGTTCCTGGATAAAATTTTATCTTGTTGTATTTTTCATAGTGGAGAGTTTTCTTCCACTTTCCTATTTCAAAATACCAGTCAGATAATATATAAAAGATAACAATAAAGAATATCACTGCTTCATAATTATCTTTTTTGGAAAGTTTTACTCGATGACATATTTTGACAATATCTTTTGGATTGATATTTGCAATAGTTAGTTTAGGTAAATTTTGGCTCGATAAAGAGCTACTTTCGCTAATTTTGATATTTTGAATATCCCTAATGGGAGTTTTCGTATCTTCCTTTCCAACAATAGATTTTAGTATTCCCTGTAAATTGGTTCCTATTACTTTATTTTATTTCCCTTTACCCTTTGGAAAAGCGCTAGTATTTACAAATCTCTGCAAATGGATACTAGACTTGGTACAAGTTACTTCTGTCTCAAGGGCTATATCTTTGCCTCGAAGACTCTCTTGTATATTTTGAATTTGAGTTTCCAAGTAGGAAACTTTTATCTCAAGAATTTGGATTTGCGTCCTTAATTGTTCTAGCTCCATCTCTGATAAGATAATCAGGAAGAAAGTTAGCTTTTCTCCTTTTATATATTCAATGTCAAATTTGAAATAAGAAATCCAAATTTGAATCCTAATAATATGTCTGTTTGTAATAGATGGATCAACATTATTTTTCAAGAATGCTTTAACTTGAATATTATCAGTTCTAATTAACAATGTTTTTGGCAATAAATAATTTTCATATTTTTGTACTCCTCGCTTCACAGCAATGAGTTCTTTTCTATTTGTCTCATATCTTGTTTCAACTTTCTTAAATGTTCCTAATGTATATCCTGCAAGTATCTCAGGACAAAAACATTTTTTTTTCACATTTTTATTCTTTATGATTCTTTTCAACATTTAATACTATACCCCAATAATTATATGAAGCATTAGTTTCAAGGATAAAGAAATCTCCTTCTTGTGGAATTACAAGTTTATGCAAAATCCTTAATTTTTCTTTTACCTTCCTTATATTCTCACAATCTTGTTCCGCATTACATTTTTTCTTAATTTTGGTAGAAAATAATTTTTAAAATTGGCACAATTTTCAATGAATCATTCAGCATGTAATTTAATATACCAAGAAAGCTTTGTAACTGTTTTTTATCTTTGATTTTTTCAGAAAATTCTTAAAGTTTTTCACCAATATGAAATTGCAATTGCAATTCTCATTCTTTTATAAATAATCCCAGAAATTATATTTCTATTTTGGCTATCTCAACTTTCTTTTGAAAAAATGTAATATCATGTTTTTTCATAATATAACAAAAATTGTCAAGATGTTCAGTATGTTCATTTATATCATTTGAATGAATAAGTAAATTATCAACATAAGCAATGCATAAATGAGTAATTTGTTTTATTACCTCATCCATTATTTTTTGAAATATCTGTGGTGCATTTTTCAACCCAAATAGCATTACATTCCATTCATATTATCCTAAAGGATTAGGGGTACTAAATGCAGTTAGTGGTTTACTTTCATCAGTAAGTACGATTTGCCAAAAACCTTTTTTACAATCAAATTTTGAAAATATCTTCTTATTAGGCAAGTAATATCCATCAAATTTAGTAACTTCATTTAACTTTTTATAATTTATCATCATTCTGGTTTTTTCTCTTTTTAGCTCACTATGTTTTTTAACCATAAAAGTTGGATTACTATGTGGGCTTTTGCTAGGCCTAATTAGTTTGGCTTCTAGTAATTATTTTATCTAATCCTTAAATTCTTTTTTTGTCTTCAATTGATTTGACCATAACTATAGTGTCTGGATTAATTAGTTCTATTTTTGCTTTTACATTGTATGTGTTCCATTTTTTAAATAGATTTTCAGAATAGGTTTCAGAATTTTTTTTTTCAATTTTTCTAATTTATTTTCTGTTGTCATTTTTAAAACTCTAACTAGTTTAAATTTTTCTGTATTTCAACATCCACCACGCTGGGTTGAGGAGCTCTGATGATTTATTTCTTTATATGCTATGCTAACAGTTTTAGTTATTTTTGCTGTAAATATTTTGTGTACACAAGGAGTTGTGAACATATATATGTCAATATATTGAGTAAATAGTACATATTTTAATAGGAAATTTTGTCCTAATAAAATATCACATCCAATTGTAGTTGACATATATATTGTATCAACAAATATTTCTCTAAAAGATATTAGAAAAGGTACTTGTGTAGCATATGATATATATTACCTTGTTTCCACCTGCTGTTGTAGCGGTGACAATCTTCTTTGAATTATATTTCCAGTTTTTGGATGGTAGTACATTTGGTAAACATAAGCTTATTTTACTTCATGTATCCAAATAAGCATGAAATTTAATTCTGCAATAACTTCTTATATTGAGTATAACACTATAACTTCAATATATGGGCTCATGGAATTAGTACTAATTATTCTTTCCATGATAACAATGTTTTCATATTTTCATCTATTCTTGATATGATGATTGGATTATCATCAACTGTTATCTTCAAATATCCTTGACAAATTTTATAAGAACTAAATTTTTCAAAGAAGTTCATTCCTAATAATATAGGTGAACGATTGACTCCATATAATTCATCTTTATATATGATTATTTCTTTAGTGTATTCATTCTGATCTTCTCCTACAAATATAAGAGGGATTTTCACATATTTTTTTATTTCAAGATTATTCCCAAATAATCCTTAAATGTATATGATTCTGATAACTCAAAATCTAATAAATGGTTAATAAATTTACCATTTACATGACTTTTATCTGCTCCAGTATCTATAAGGACAAGAAGATTCTTCTTGTATCTTTCTTGGTTAATATATCTTGTTTTGATATAATATTGCGAACTTTATGATTCAGCAATACTTAATTTTCTAAATTGACTTTTATTAGAGTTTTATCTGGAGGGGAATCTTGTAATAAGATTATTTCCTTCTAAACTTACATTATCTCTTCTTATCAATTTCCCTTCAGAATTGATTTCTCTTGCTTGTTTATGAAAATCAAGCATTATTTGTTCTGGTATAGTAACTTCATGTTCTTGGTATTTTTTAGGAGGTATATATTGAACTAATTCTTCAAAATCTTTATGTATGATAATATTATCGGTTATTTTTCTTAGATGGTTGTGATGGCTAGTACTAAAAGTAAAAATTGATTTTATGCTAATACTAATAGCATTACTTTTTCGCAACATTTTAAAGTTTCCAATTCTATAATATAGATTGAAACTTTGGTCAATATTTTCATCAATTAGTGATACTGCATAGTTTGATTTTACTGTAAATATTATCTTTTGGTAAACTAGATTTTTTACAACAGTTCCTAATAGAGCATCTATAGGATCTTGTAAGATTCTATTGTCTATACAATATATTTCTATTGGTATATTCATTCATTCCCTAAAGAATCATTTCACCATGATTTGGATTCCTCCTATCTCAATACATTTTAACTTACTTCTTATACTTTCTGGAGTTTTGGATATCTTTTGTTTTACCCATTTTTTTTATGATTATAGGGATTCTTGCTTTTTCATTGTATTTCTATGTTATTTCTTTGTAGTTCATACTTACAATTGTTTTATTTATTTTTGGTAGTATTCCTCAGAATTCTTGATAGAATACGTCTTTTTTGTGTAAATCTATTATCTTTTTTGTTATTCCTTTGTATTTTCTAGCATCAAAGGTGATTTCTTGATTTATTACCTTCCATTGAGTCTTCAACTTCCTCAGTTGTCTCTATTTCTATTTATTGGTCTATTTCTTGATTCATATATACTGTCTCGTCAGAATCTTCTTCTGACGAAGATGTATCTAATTCATAAATGTTACTGCATTCATTACTTAAACCTTCATAATATTCAATTGGCTCTAAATCACTATCATTTTGAAATTCTTCATAAATTCTAATAGTTTTTACATTCTGTCTATCTTTCTTTTTAGGACATTGATGAGAAATGCGTCCTTCTTCATTGCAGATGAAACATCTACATTTCTTAATATATTTTGGTTTGGACTTTCCATTCCAATTTTTTTCTTAGAATATTTCTTATGTGGTTTAAAACTTATTTTCTTCAACTTCTTGTAGTTTTTGAATTTTCTTTTATATTTCTTACATGACTTATATTTCTTTTTGTAACATCAAAATTGTTCAATTTGGCTTAAATCTTTGTAGCAACACAAAAAATTTTTTATTATCTTATATGTCTTCTTATTTTCTAAGGCTTCTATACACCAAGTACTTATCATTCTTTTTGTAAATTCAATCCTACTTCCAAGACTATCTACATTTACACTTTCTTCTTCTCCAAGAGGTAATGATTTCTCATATTCTTTTAATAACTTAATTCCCCATGATGATGGTAGTTTAGTAAAATAAGACCTTAGTATAGGTTTCTTTTCCTGATAATTTCCCTGGTTTAATATATATTATATTTCTTCAAATTTACATGTATATCTATCTAATTCACACATGTCACATATTCTTAAATTTTTCATTGCTATTGTTCCTTTATTATATTCTTCTTGTTTCCTAGTATCTTCATCAGCCGTGAATCTATATCCTAAAAATTATATGCTTATGGCTCTTTCTAACCTTTTTAATTATATTTTGTTCATTCAAAGCATTTCTATTATCTAATGATTCGGTTGTATTTTCTCCATACTTTATTCTTCTTTTAATATTTTCTGGTAGTTTTCTCCACCATTCAGATACAATTCCTCTGAATGTATGTTCTATAAATCCGAAGGCTGTATATGTTTCTCATTTATTAAATTGTATAGTTAAGTCTGTACTTTTCATCCATGTTTCAATAACTTTATTTACAAAGTCAAGATCTAACCATATTCCTGTTGTGTGGATTGGTTCATTATAAGATTTCATTTGATTTATTTTTTTTATAGATTGTTTTCTCACATTTTCAGTGTACATTTTTGTATTTTTCTATATTAATTAATATCATCCTTATTAGGTAATGATGTACCATAAGGATACTATTTTTCATATTCTTCATCACTACAAAATTCTGGTTTTACATAACTAGATGTTGGATTGTATTTTCTATTTTTCAGTCAATTCTTTTAACTGTTTTTTGTATTCATTATATTCTTCCCCAGTAGATTTGAAGAATTTTTGTTCTAACTCTTATCTCATGATTTTTTTCCTTTATTTTCATCTTTTTGTGTTATCCTGAAATCTAAAGGTGGATTAATTATAATCATATCCTTCCCTTTAAGATTTTTATTTAAAAGAGTATTTTCTATTTTTATATTATATTCTAGATTTTCCAATCTTTTGTGTACATTTTCAAAACTTGCATTTGTACTATTTTTTAGGTAAATAAGGATAACTTGATTTTTATACTTTCCTATTTTTCCAAAAATTCTTCAATTATATTTTCTTCATCCATTACGTTCATCATTATTTTAGGTTCGTTACATGGCTTTGATACCATTTTTATCGGAATGCGCAGATGCAGCGAAATTTTTAATTTTTTGTGTACTCTATGTAATTTCTTAATTCAAAAGGATTTAATATATTATTAGTTATGGATATATAAAATTTCGAAGTTAATTTATATCTTAATTCTTTATAAATTTTACTAATCTTATGGGTTTGAAGACTTCTCATATGATACTATATTTTCTTGAGTTTAAATCTTATGCTTATAAATTTTTGGGGACTTGAAGTTTTTTATGTTCTTATAATGGTTTTGGTTGCAAATCTTGTGTAGGAGGGTATGTTTTGAAATTTTTCTTTCGTGATGCGTAAGAGTAGCTTTCTTCTTCTTCTTCGGTAAACCAAAAAACGGGTTACTTTCACCAATGATGCTACAAGTAAGCGGGAGGACGTGGTTTAATGTCAGGCCCTGCCAGGCTCCTGACTGACCGTAGAGGGGGGGTGTTTTTTTTATTTATTTTTTAAACATATTGGCTGCCAGTGTGAATGGCCTGGCAGCCCCTGGCAATAATGCTCCTGTACTTGGAGCATTATTGTACTTCCACTCATTCCATCCAATTCAACACAAAGTATAGCGGCACAATTATCACATGTTTTTCCATTAAAAGCTGCGTCGTTTAGCTTTCTTGGAGGTTCCATTTGAGAGAAAAATTGTTGATTGATTGGTAGAAGAGATTAAAGATGGTGAAAATGGGCACATTCTTTGCGATGTCAGTTGGAGCATTCATTTTCTGGCAGACCATGGACAAAGTCCATGTTTGGATCGCCCTCCACCAGGATGAGAAGGTATTACCTCCCCCCCCCCCTCCCCACCCAGTTTATGTACTTACACGTTTTTGTTCGTATATGTGATTGATTTATGGTTACTGTGGCCAAGATTGAAATGGGTTTTTAAATTAGATAAGGGTTGCCTCATTTTTAGTTATAATTTTGATAAAAATGGAATGTAATTTGGAGATTTGAGTTCGAACTGTTTGTATTTGTGTTTGTTCAGTTACCAATTTCAATATTAGTTCTTTTCTTGAGCCCCGAGCTCATAAACCTAGCAGACGAGGAATTGAGAGATTTTAGCATAGTCAATTGAGGGGTTTTATCCTACAAAAATTCGAACTTTGGCAAGAAAAAAATTATTTTGGATGTTCCTAGGAATTTATAAACGATTCTACTTCTCATTGTGTTTCGAATTCTGAAGCATGGAATTTGGGCCTTGAATTTGAACTGAAATGAATATATTCCCAATACATTTGAAGCGTATGATATTATGAATTATGTTTCAAAGATCTGGATTTCTTGCATCTGATACAAGTTGTTTGGTGGGGAGTTATTAATAGGTTGCCTTATATTCTATTGAGTTAATTTGTGTTTATGCCTGGGCCTCTGATTTTGATGTAATAAGCTTGAAAAGAACTAAAAGTTACTTTAAAAAAAAAAAAACGAAATTTACTTTTAAGTTTAGCCAATAATGCTTAACAATTATCGACATCTATGCTAAAAGTTAGAGCTTTTCTTCCTTGATAATGATGTAACTGCAGAAGGAGAAAATGGAAAAGGAGGCTGAGATAAGAAGAATGAGAGAGGAGCTATATCAACAGCAAAGAGAAAGGGACTCTCTTGCCTGAGCTGCTGATGGATTTAATTGCTATCTAAATTATGATGGCAATCTTATCTTATGAATTATAATCGTAATGCTTGACAGAATCCTCATAAATCATGACTTTGTTATTGAATTTACAGTTGATTGCCATTGGTGTACCTTGATTTGCACGTTTCTTGGCATTTGGTTTTGGTTTTCATCGTATGGTGTTTCAAATTGCTATTTCCCGGAGTTACTTTTAGTATGATGAATAAAATTTAATTATTCATTTTTCGGTTGAATGCTTGATGCTTTGACGTGATGGATAAACTTGCCTGGTCCAGATTCACTGGTTTCACTTGTGTGGCCATCTTGTCGTTTTAAACTAATGTTTGACCCAATCTTAATAAAGCACGGCTTTGTTATTGAATTTACAATGGATTGTCGTTGATGTACCTTGATTTGCACGTTTCTTAGCAGTTAGTTTGGGGTTTCATTCATACAGTATTTTCAGTTTCTTTTAAATATGATGTATTAACACATTTTGTTGGCCTTGTTTATGCATTTTTGATTGAAAGCTTGATGCTTTTCACATGTTGGATAAACTTGCCTTGTCTTGATTTACTGGTTTCTCATATATTGCAATTTTGTCCTTTTGAATTGTAACCGTAATGCTTGACAGAATCCTCATAAAGCTTGGCTTTGTTATTGAATTTACAGTCAATTGTCGTTGATGTACCTTGATTTGCACATTTCTTAGCAGTTGGTTTGGGTTTATCCATACAGGATTTCCAATTGCTATTTTCTGCAGTTGGTTTTAGTATGTTGAATAACACCATTTGTTGGCCCTATTTGAATTGTGCATTTTTTGTCTAAAGATCAATGATTTTCACACGATGAAGAACTTGTATGATTGAGGTCGACTGGTCTCACCTTCTGTGGATAAATTTCTTACTGGTTTATTTCTGTTTATCACTTCTATCTTAGCTCATTAGAGTTCGATTCTGACTACTGCTGAATGCAATTTTGTCGATACATATCTTCTTATTTTCATGTCTAGCAGTAACCTTTAGCCGATGGTTTGCGAGTGGAAGAAAAGGAAGATAGATATTTTCTTAGGAGAGGTGAATGTGTCGATTTATTGGTGCTTTTGCCTGAAGAATCCAAGTTATTGCGTCTCTTTCTCACACTCAAAAAGACTCAAAATCTAAGGGCCTGTTTGATAGCTTGCATTTTCCTTTTCCACTTTTAAAAGGTTGTTTAATAGGTTAAATTTGCCATAGAAATTTTTTTCCCATCCACCCTTTTTTCCTTCTTTTTAGGGAATTCATTTTCCCACAAGGCCTTCATTTTTTTTTTTTTTACAATGATAACAAATTTCATAATCAATTGTAAAAAAAAAAAAATATTTTATTGGACAATTCTCATGTAAAACGAAGTCAGGCGAACACTAAATTTTGATGAAGAAATTGTGAAAAATAATATTCGAGCAAACTTTTTTTTTTTTTTTATTTACTTTTTGATAATGGTAACAAATTTCATAACCAATTGAAAAAAAAAATCACTTTAATTAACAATTTCCATGTAAATAAAGTCAAACGTGAACAAAAAGATCCAAAATTTTAAAATTTTTTGGGTGGAAAATTATAACAATCAAACACACTTATTTAATAATTCCTTAAAAAACAAGTTCTAGATAATATTTTCACTGGAATTCATTTTCTTTTCACCCTACCAATCAAACGAAGTGTTGAGCTAAATTGTCACCTTCTGTTAAAACTAATGAAACTACATATTCCAAAGCTATTTTTCGAACTCAATTTGCAATTTCCGACCAAGTAGATTGATTTTGTACTGGATTCTTCTATTTCACTTTCATGGCAATGACTATGGGGCTGGCTGCATCAGTTCTGTAACTACTAACAAAATGAAAGCAGACGGTTTATAAATTTGCCAACAGATAAATGAAAAATGGCCCTCATACAATATTGCAAGGAAAAAGGTCCTTTGACTCTGAATCATGCAAGAAAAAAATATCCTATATTGTATTTCCAACGAAATTTTCACCTAGGCATACAACAGTCAGACTTTCTAATTCCTAGTAATTTATAAGTGGCTTGATACTCCCCCTTTAAGCATTTGGAAGTACGATTTATACCGCTGGGCCAATCCGTACATTCCTAATGTGCCTCCAGTATGAAGCATCACCACTTTTGCATCCTCTGAAGCATCTTGGGCGAGCTGTGTCGCTAGATTCCAGGCAGCTAAAGTGTATATAGGATCCACCAGAATACCAGTTTGCTGGGCAATTTTTTGGCATTCTTGAACTTCCCCTTGTAATATATTGCCAAATCTGAAGGAGAAAATTTAGAATGTCAAGTCAGTGTAACAATGGAGTTATAGTATTGGGTTACTAACTACTAACAATGCCTAAATTTGCAAAGTCATCAGCAAACTACGGATGCGCTTAAGGAGAATGAACTTGTGAACTTGGAAATATATGAGAGAGAGAGAGAATTTGTCAGGTTTAAAAAATAAAAAATTTAACAAGCATTGCAAGAACCAATAAATGCTATGTGTGTAGATTAATTTACTGCTTGTGGGTGGGGTAGAAGGTGATTACATCAACTATTGAGGGAAAATGAAGAAAATGGATGTAAAATACAACATCGGGCAATTATTAAACAAAAGAACATTACTTTCTAGGGAAGCTGCGCTCCATCCAGTGCACGACTCCATCATTCACTTCGCTCAAAACAGCACTGAGAAGTGGAGAGTTGCAACTTCTAACAAATTCAGAAATTAATCTTTCCTCGGCCTTTTTGTACCCATCAATTTTGTCAGCCAACATAACTGCAGTAATCTTCCATGGTAGACTATCATAAGATAAATAATAGTACTTGTTAAGTTGCTTTGGCATGTTTGTAGCTCAAGTGGTTCAAACTGACAAAAAATATATCTGCAAATAAATTTAGATCACGATGACCAAAAGGAAGTTTAAATAGATGTTTTTTTTTTTTTTTTCTCACCCTAAACATAAAGCTCCAAGACCCAGACCAACAGCTGTCGTCCCAGTACCGGCGTCTAAAACAATTTTGATTGCCTGTTTTCTTCCAAATACATGGTTTTGGGATAGATACTGGACTAGGCGCATGACACCTAAAGGGAATTTTGTAAAATATCAGTGGAGCACCTGGACTGAAAGAAATGTGAAAGCAAAGTTAAGAAAACAATATGACTTACCGTCAATGGAAGCAAAAGGAGACGAAATAAATACACATTGAAGGGCATCTATTTGTTTTCTATTAAAAAAAAATAATTAAATTATACGTAAGGTTCAAAAATGATGTGGCCATCTTAATTTCTAAAAACCATCATATAAAACTTACTAGGAAAACATCAAAATAACCATCCAACTGGGCGTTTTTAGCTATAAAACTGATTTGTATGGTATCTTCACACATTATCTGAAAGGTTCAAATAATAATTCCAGTTAGGCACTTTGCACGAGTCTAAAGAAAAGAAACAAAAGGCACTCTTCAGGACATAGGTTAGTGTCTTGGACATTCACACATTATGACCCTAGCAACTCTCTCTCTCCCTCTCAAGCACGTACAGAAACCCACAACTGTTTGCGCACAGTACAACAAACATACATAAAAGTGGAGATGTGAAAGTCAATACCTAGGAAAACATCAAAATAACCATCCAACTGGGCGTTTTTAGCTATAATACTGATTTGTATGGTATCTTCACACATTATCTGAAAGGTTCAAATAATAATTCCAGTTAGGCACTTTGCACGAGTCTAAAGAAAAGAAACAAAAGGCGCTCTTTAGGACATAGGTTTGTGTCTTGGACATTCACACATTATGACCCTAGCAACTCTCTCTCTCTCTCTCTCAAGCACGTACGGAAACCCACAACTATTTGCGCACAGTACAACAAACATACATAAAAGTGGAGATGTGAAAGTCAATACCTAGGAGATGTGATCTATATTTGCATACATAAAAGTTTGATATTTTTTTTTCAAAGATGATTATAGCTGTGAAATAGAAAACAAGAAATGGCTAATCACCTAGTAAGGCAACAGCATCTCCGGCACCTTCATTGATTATAACAACTTTTCTATCTGGAAATTTAATCGAATCCCTCTGCAAAAAGTTCTGTTTCCCCAATGCATGTTTTGCAAATAAAGCCTCCAGATAATCACTGAGGCATTCAACGGATCCACAACTTCCTGAAACTGACTCAGCGTGCATGGCAAGCATAACCTCCCTCCTGGCATATTGAGATCTAGGAACATAAATGACATTTCCATATAATGACGAGATCAAATTGTAGCCTGTTAGAGTTTTAGGCTCTTCTCCTCGAAGTAGCAAGTGGGACCTTAATCCTATCTCAGCACATGAAACAGCTTCATTACAAGGAGACAACCATTCAGAAAGCATTCTACTGCTTGTAAACGGAGAATATGGTAGCAATTCACGAGGAAAAATGTGTAGGAAATTATTCTATTTTTAATCATACTTGACATACCAACAGCAGCAGCATGAGCACTTTGGCAACCTCCACATGTAACCTACACACGTGCGAATAAGATATTATTTGATTTTGAAAGTCTTTCAGGATTCTAAGATTTCGGGATGTGTTCAGTTTATGTGTTACCATAATGATGTTCTGGTTATTTCACAAACAGATATACATAGTTATCTCATAGTACTTCCAGGTGACCAAATTAAAGGACGAAGTGACGGACAGCGTCAGAAGAAGAACAGACATCAGGAAATGGGGGTCAATGTTTCCAAGTAATGCCCACTAACTTTGGCCAAATTCACACATGGCACATCATGTAGAGGAAAAGCCGACAATGTGGTAACATAAGTATACCATCTTTTACAAAATGGGTGTATAAGGCTTTGAAGATCATTCCAAATTTTCAAATGAAAGCTTTAATATATCCAAGTTGTATAAACAGCAGTTGTAGTTTAACAAGATAGAGATATTGGCAAATTTAAGGGGAATGCTATCTTACAACATCAGTTACAAAATTATCTTGAAGGAGAGGAAGCAGCGCATCCAATTTCCTCGCCTTGTTACCGTTCACCAATGGATGTAGCAAATCATCCCTCACAATATAAAATGATGGAAGATGTTGGTTCTTGTCTAACGTGCATTCACTCAAATGTGGTTGCGTATTATTGCGGAAGGAAATGTTCCCATGTAATCCACCTTCTCGTCGGTCAAAAATCCTTATTTGGTGAATTTTGGCTTCTGGGCTACTCAGTGACCACCTTATGTCCAGCAATTTGGACACAAAGTCATCATTAGACAGATTACAGCTCAAGACACCCTGAAAAAGAAGAACAAAAATCATCAAGATCAGCTGAATATCCAATCTCAGTGGTCTTAATGTCTAATTCCATTTAAAGAATTCTCTTTCTGGATATGCACACACATATACAGATGAATGCATGTATATATGCATATTGTAATAGTGTAACGCGCGATAGCTGCATTGAGTGCTCCGTATTAGGTTTCAACCATTACTGAAAATAATTTTACGATATATACTCTGATAAAATCAGAGGAGGATAGAGGAAAAGATAGGTGGGACCCTTCCAGTAAACTCTGTTATATGGCTATGATAAATATAGAATAATAATTCTGCAGACCGATTGACCATAGATGCGAACTGATTGACCGCTATCTAAGAGAAAATAAGTAGTTCTTCTATGGTACAAGAGCATGGGAAGAACATGAAGTGGCTTGCCTAGATTTCCCATGTAGTGCGACTGACGACCGTCAAACCAACAATTATCTTCTCAAAGATCACAAGGTTCTGAAGTGGCAGAATAGGAAACGTCTGCAGTTTTTCTTTTCTTTTTTTTTGAAAGAGATTCTCATGTTATCATCTGGTAAACCACCCCCCCCCCCCCAAGATCCCACCCACCCCACACCCACAAAAAAAATCCTAATGAAAGGCATGAGCAAATACTATGTTACAAGAAAAAAATACCAAACTCTTACTTTGTCTTGAGGTGCTGCCAGTTGTTGCCTCTTTCAATTGTTTATATACTTTTCTATTGTTATGTGCACCATTAAATGCGGAGCTCGTCCTTTGGTGTTTATTATAAGGATTTCGATGGTTGTGCACCATACTTGACATCCCCCTCACAATAGTTTGGGGGGGGGGGGGGGGGGGGGGGGGGGGGGCGCTTCCAAAAAAAGAAGCAAGACTACAAGAGGGATACTGTGAGGGGCTATCGTTAATGTACACCAAGTTTGATCCTTATTATAAAAGCAGCAATTGTTTTTGTTAAACATCGACAATTTTATTCTACCTTGACGCTTAAATAACTATTTCTGAAGGGCATCTAAAGCTCTGGCCATTGATTCCAGGCAATGCACATCGTCTATAAGAATTGATAACAAGAAAATAAAAATCCAGATACCATGAAATTCATAAAATCAACTCTAATAATAGTAAATTACTCATTGACCAACCCTAAAATTCATGAAAAACTCGAGCTTTATACCTCCTATAATACACTGTTACACAAGAAAACATATATCTATAAATATCTTTAGAGAGAGAGAGAGACCTGAGCAGCCTTTGGAGAAGACCCAGGATGAAACACCCTTTTCACAACTGAAATTACAGCGTTTTTGGGCAATAGCTGAAGGTGAAGTCTCGTGCTTTGTTCCCAATGGCGAAGATGATGAAAATTGCGTGCTAACATCTCTGAGGTTTTAAATGATACTCTTAGGCCGTGTCTTATTATCCTAGTAACAAATTGGTTCTCAACCTTTAAAAATGTTCATCGTCATGCCAACACGACTTCTAAACTAAAGCCATGTTTGGTACGCTAAACTAAAGCCATGTTTGGTACGGATTAAAATTAGATTTTAATCTAAATCAAAGTTAAACAATCAATATTAATTACGTCTTTAACGGGTTCCACAACTTTTTAACCACACATTTCAAAAACTTCTATCACAATTAGGGGTGGGCATGCGTTGGGTTAGATTGGGTCAATTTTTGCTTCAACTCAAACATAACACAACATGATCTGTTTGATCGAAATTTAATTCAACCCAACCTGTGTAAATGTTGAAACTCAACACAATTCAATCAAGTATCGGTCGGGTTATGTTGGGTTGGTCGGTTTGTGACGACTCGTCAACAAAAATTAAAGTAATCCAATTTTCTATCATACTAATTCGGATAGACAAGATTAAATAGTAAATAAATAAATAAATAAAATTATCTATTATCGTATTCAATCATCAGTAGCCGAGCTTACAAATAGCAAAATGCATTTAACATAACATGAAAAATTTATACTACATTTATTATGGGAAAGACAGTAAGCTTATCCTTTAAAATGTACCAAAGTAATTACAGTTATACTATCCACTCATATTTTTTATATTTTTTTTACTTTTTAGGCATTTTTTTTAAAGAGGCGAGTCAAATTGGACGGGTTTATTCGATTTTCATAAGTTAACCCTTAACCCGACCCGCCTACATAGCCAACACACCCAACCCTTGTAAAAACAACAAAAAGCCAACCCAAATCGATCGGGTTAGTTCAGTTTGGACGGTTTAGTCGGGTTCAGTCGGGTTTTGCACACTCCTAATCACAATCTAATAAAAATCTAATTTTAATTCTCATCAAACACCCTGTAACATATGACTAAAGGTAGCAATTGGATCCAAATCGGGGACCACCTCTTTTTACCATTAGTCCATGGGCTTTGTGAGCCATCTCTTTTTTTTCTGGAGAAGTTTACATAAGCAAGAGTAAGTTTCACAAATTTCAAATTTAAAAGATCAATGTTTAAAATTTAAAATCTCAAAACTTTTTCAAATTTTATTTATAAATTTATTAATTAAATATATATTTTATTAATTAAATATATTAATGTCATAATTCCATATAATTTGGTCACAAAACTCCATATAATTGATCACGATTCACAATTTTTATATGTCACAAATTATTTTACTATCACAATTCAAAAAAATTATAGGTCACAATTTGTTCATCGATCACAAATCAAAAATTTATACTCACAATTTATTTATCGGTTACATATCTATCAATTTAATTAGTCACAAACAAAAATTTCATATGTTACAAATTATTTTATGTTCACAATTCACAAATTTTATATGTCACAATTTGTTCATCGATCACAAATCACAAATATTATAAATCACAACTTAGTACATAGTCACAAATAGTTAAATTATCGGTCACAAATTGTAAAAAAATAAATAAATTAGGTCACACATTATTTTTTGGTCACAAATTAATTAATTTAATGTTCACAATCAACTAAATAATTTGTGACCACAACCAACGCTTATGACGACTACCGTACCACTCTCGACAACAACACAACCACCTCAAACTAATCAATACATCACAAAAAAAATAAAAAAATAAAACACCGCCACAACGTCGTACCATTCCACCACCACCCCACAACCTCACCACCACCACCCACATCACCGCTGCAATACGTCCACTACTTCCTCAAATCCTTTACCGTCAACGCCACCACCACCACCACCACCACCACCGTGACCATCTACACTCTACCATCGTCGACCACAACGTGCTGCACCCAACATCTATACGACTACCACCACTACCTCGCACCACCAAAACGACGGGACCTCCACCACCACCTCCCATCCTACAACCCAAAAAAAATCACTAACCCTACCATCATCTTCATCTCCGTCACCGACTACCATACCACCACCCAACCACCATTAAAACCACAATCCACCACTATGCGTTGCCAGAAAAAAGCCATCTAGATCAGAAATCACCACACCCAACCCCAATTACGGCACCCAAACCACCGCACACCTCATAAAAAAAAGACGAAGATAGATCGTGACGCTACCGTTCACACCAGCGTCGGCTAGCCCTGCGAGACGGCCTTGCGAGGTCTTCGACGACGACGACGACGACCTTGCGATGGGAAGAAGAGAGAGAGGCGAGAGAGAGAGAGGAGGGGAATAAGAGAGAGAATGAGAGAATAGATAGAGAATGAAGATGTGATAAATGATTTGTGATTTTTAGGATTTGGGTTATTATAATTTAGATAGAGATGAATTAATATCTGATTTTTTTATAAATAAAGTTTATATTTGAAATTAGAACTTTAAAATTCTGATTTTGTGTAATTTTCACTTTTTATTATTCAGGAAAATTTCATATCTAAGAATTTAACTATAACTCATTTCAAAATTAAGAAATAAGATTTAAATTTTTAAAAATTAGATATTATTGAATTTTATTTATGAAATAAACAATTAAATATATTAATGTCATTATTCTATACAATTTGATAAAAAAAATTGAATTAATTTATTAGAAATTATTTCTCGATAAAAATAAAAAAAATTATAATTCACAAATTATTTTTTGCTCACAAATCAAAAAAATTATAGTTTACAAATTATTTCTCGGGAACAAATACAAAATTTTATAGGACATATTTTATTTATCGATCACAAATTACAAATTTTATAAGTTGCAACTTATTTAACGATTGCAAATTAATTGTTTACAGATTATTTCTCAATCACAACTTAATAATGAGATGTTTGACAACCATTTTTCAGAGAATAAAATTTTTAGAATAGTGATTGATAGGATGTGTGGTGAAAAAGTTATAAAAAATTTTAGATTTGTGTGCAATATTATTTTATTGGGAGAATGTGTGATTGAAATGAACCACAAAAGTAATTGAATCAATGGAAATCATATATCCAAAATCGTCGTCGCGGCCATCGCCAACCAACAAGAAACATGCCTAAACCCTAAGCAGATAGGAGAATGAAGAAACCACCCTCTAAACCCCAAAAATACCCCCAAAAACAATGCCTTGACTCTTTGCTCATCGTTGGAAGCTGGTGTCGTGCACGTCGCCTCAAAGCGCGATGATGTGCAAGAAGCGACTCATTGTGTGCAGTTGCTGGGTGTGTTAGAGCACGATTGAGCGACTGAGTGGTACATAGAGTGGATAGAGGTATTAAAAAGTTTAAATTATTATCTGATTTTTGAACAAAAAAATTTCAAATCCGATTTTTGAATTGGTCATTTAAAACTCTGAGCAGGTGTAATTTTCACTTTTATTTAATTTTGACAAAAAAACTCATTAAACTCAATACTCAAGGGCCGTCTTGAACGGAGCATGAATTACCCGCTTAATTAAGTATTCATGGTAGGGGACTTCGTCCCGAGCGTGGATACGATAGGGTCGGGTAACAAAGTTCCACTTCGCCCTGCCCTGTGTAAATTTAGCCCATGTTTGTCTACCATTTTTACAAACATTGTTTTCTACAGTAAACAATCTCAACCACAAATCAACTCAATAAAATATTCTACACACAAACCAATAAAGTTATTTTAAATTTCAACAACACATTCTCCAAAAAATACTATTCCTTACTCAATTTCTCTACCAATAATGGTAGACAAACAAGCACTTAAAAACAATTTGTTATGTGTAAAAGAAATAGTGACTAAGCACATGCCCAAAAACACAATTCGACCAAAAATGATCCCTTCCCAGTAATGTCGAAACCTTAGGATGTACCAACCATTCAGATTGCAAAATTAGGCGAAAGATCTTTTTCAATTTCAACAGAAGCGGCCAAGCCTTCCATAGTTCCTTCTTGTCATCTCTACCTCTATTGTCGTTGAAGTTCTTTTTCACTATCTCCCTCGCCATCTCTATTCTCTCACTTCCTCTCAAGTTCCTCTCAAGTCGCATGCTGAAGTATCCAAGGTAATTTGACAATTTGTCGAACTCTACATCTTTTTCCAATCTCCATGCTATCTACTCTAGGTTTGAATGTTGCTACACTAAATGTTTTGGTAGTGTAGTGAGACTAAAATTTGATAGAAATATATGGAATTATTCCAAGTTAATGAAAAATGACATGGTAAATGGAATGGAATGATTGGGCTTACAAATTGATTGGGATGATTTGTGTTTATGAATCGATAATCATAATGGAATTATTCAGGCTTAAGAATTAAATGGTTAATGGAATTCGAATCATGCACCCGTCCTTTAATGCTTGGTGATTGATTTTTCAAAAAATAATGACAGTTGCCATTCCTAATTTTATTATTTAGGGCATGTTTGTGTCGAATTAAAATTTGATTTTAATTTGAGTCAAAGTCAAACAATTAATATCAACCATATTTTTCATGAGTCTCATATCTTTTCAACCACACATTTTCAAAAACTTCTAACAAAATTCACTAAAAATCTAATTTTAATCCACACCAAACACCCTCTTAATTATTTTCATACTGTATATAATTTTCTTTTACATTTTTCTTTTATATAAAAGAAGTAGAAAAAGCTCGAGGGATTGCTCATCATAAGTCATGCCTGTGGATCCAGTCAAGCCAAGTTGAACCATTGACCAATGAGCCAAGCCTGTGTGACCGACCCATGGGACGATTCAGCTTGATCCTTGCCACGGGTTTATATTAAAACAATAAAATGAGTACTGAATTTGTTGTTTTTGAAAGTTAAGAATCAATTTGTCACTTGAAAAATAAATTATCGACCATATGTGCAAATTTCCCAAAGTTAAATTAGCAGAATGGGCCCCAAAACAATCTTCATCATTTAGGGTTTTGCTGATGTTTTTATTTTTATTTCAACCCCTTAACCTACAAGCACCGAAAATACAATCCATGGCGTCTTCCGAGGCCTCGATACAGGATTCCATGTCTACCTCGGGTCGTGCATCGGAGAAGCTTAGCCTTTCGATTCTACAATCCAAGATGAAGTTCGACCCTGAAGGCTATACGTCGGAGTTCGTTTTAATTTACAACCAATTTAAATCATCTCTCGAACTTTTCGAGCAGCAAGCGGCTTTAAATTTCACCTCATTGAGTGGAATCGCCAGCGACCCGACGGTGGCGAAGGATTTGGGTGACATAGCCTTGTTCTTAGCTCATGTCACTCCATTTTACCGTAAATAATTAGCGCAATTCCCAAAAGAGCTGGGCACGATTTTTGAAGTCTTTGGCCCGGTCCCTGCCGTCGGGACTCAGGGTGCATGTAACTCAAGCTCTGATTCTTTTAAGTAATCGCAAGGTACTTTCTTCTTTAGATTTTTTGAATTATTTTCTGATGAATGTGTTGTTTAAATTTGTTTGTCATTATTTGAATAATGTTTGGTTTTTAAAATTTCTTAACTATAATTTAACACGGTCAGAGCGTTGAAATAATTGCAGCATAAAATGTAAATTTCCATTATTTTGAGGGTTTAGAAATTAAAGAGCAAGTTGTCCCTCTTAAAAGCCTATTTTAGGACATTTGGATCCTTTATGAATTTGGGATATATGTTCTTGATCGTACCCTGAAAGTATGAGTCAATTGTGCTAGCCTTTAATTTGACATTCTCGCCATAACGTGCTAGTTGACAAATGTAATAGAAGCATACATCCATTTACTATCACCATAGAAAATAAATACCATTGATTAGTCTTCAGGATCTATAAGAACAATGATATTTGTGTATGATATGTAACATGTTCATGTGTTATGTGACCTAAATATAATTAGTGTGACTTGACCATAACCACTGTGATTTGTGTATATGGTTTGTGACATATGGTATATAATTTGTGACTAATGAACAATGATGTTTGTGTATGATATGTGACATGTCCATATGTTCTATAACCTAAATGTAATTAATGTGACATGTCCATGTGTTCTGTGACCTGAATGTAATTAATATGACATGAATGTAATGTCCGTGACCTGACCATAATGTCTGTGACTTGTATACGTGGTATGTGATCTAAGGTATATGACTTGTGACTAATGAACAATGATGTTTGTATGTCATATGTGACATGTCCATGTGTTCTATGACATGTATGAAATTAATGTGATCTGACTATAATGTCTACGATTTGTATATACAGTATGTGACCTATGATATGTGACACAGTACAAATGCTATAATACATATATAGAATGATATGTCATCTTCATATACCGAGTTGGTCAACGACGCTTCTAGATAAATGAGTTCATGCCATCATATTTTGTTGCATAAGACAGATGTGCCAATGTAAAACGAGAGCTTAATGACATCGTCATGATCTTTGAATTTTTCCTATAAAAAGAATCAAATAATTAATTAGTTATCCTTATTTGCAATGAGTTTATGTTGTAGTTCACAAAATAATGTCATATGTACTTGTTTGTTGGTTTGTAACCTCTATGGAAACAACTATGAAAATGCTGCAACATCAGCATCATCTGTATGCTGATTGTAGTATTGAAAGACTACAATACTCTCAGAACTCTTACTTTAATTCCCTTCTAAGGAGACTGTAATATTCTTGTCGGTCTAGAAACAAGCTTCAACGATAGACCGAATGTAGGTGCAGAAGTGGGTGATACCTGTAATGTAGTAAAGTATGACCCAATGTTGCCAATGTTCAGAGTAGGTTAGGTAAAACCAATTCCCAAATCAAATGCCAACGGTTCGAATGTCAATGGGTTAAATAATTGCTTTTCAAGTAACAGCTTACCTTTCACTTTCTTGTCAATAGTTTCTCCAACATTTTTCCCCTACAATGGCACATTTATGTATGAAAAGTCAAAAAGTTACAAATGAAGATGTCAAACCTCGGTAGTAGAATGAATTTACTTCTTCCTGAATGTTTCTAGCTCCGTTACTAGGCAATTCACTTTTGTCTTTGAATAAGTTTAGAATCTGATTCATAGAGCTTGAAATCATTGTAGTCATAGATTCAGAAAGAAAGTTCATTTCTGTCTTCATCTCCAATAAGTCTGACCTGATTTTTCCTTGCATACGAACAATTATATTCATCTTGTGATTCATGTCAGCCGTAATTGATGATAAATGTGCTTGACATCATTCATTTGCACAGAAAGCTCCTTATTTTTTATTTGGAGTTCACTGATTTCATTTTGCAAACTTTCCAACACCTTTGACATTTGACATACATCAATGACGTGGAAAATGTAAGGTATTGAGGTATATGAATCATGTGTGACACATACACATTTGTGTGTGATCTTGAACACTATGACATGTGACCATGCTTCTATATTTGTGACATGTCTGAATAACATGTGCCAACTTCACAACAGCATGTCACACGTGCATATGTACATGTGAAGTACGTTAACAACAATTGTTTAAAATATGAATTTGTATGAAACATTTGTAACCAGTTGATATTCAGTTGTGACTTCAATGAAGTGCCATGTGACCTCGTCTTAAAATGCATATGAAAGAGAGAAATATGAAACTTGACCTAAAATTAACATGCACATTTGAAATTCAAAAAATGAACACAAATAAAAAACTCAAATATAATAAATCAATAAACATAACACCACTTAAAATTAAAGATAGCAACATACATTAGACTTGTGAGCAGATGGACCCTTATACACCGGTGAGTGAATGTGTGCATGTACTGCTGGAGGTGGAGACATGTGAGCAGATGGAACCTCATACACCGATGAGTGAATGTGTGCGGTGTGTTGCTCGGTCAGATGATCCAACGAAGTACGAACAGAAAATGATGTCATCTATCTTCTCGGAGGTGGATCAACAAAATCATAGTCATCATCCTCGATATCGTTGGAATAGCCTAACCGTCCGTCAGTAATCATAAGAATGAGTGGTTTGAACTTGTTTTTTGGTTAGTGGATCTTTGAACCTTTGCTAGCACGTGATAGGGATGGAGCTTTGAACTTTCGCTGTGGTGTGTTATATGAAACACCTTCCATATATGGTTGCATCATCTTCGTTGCAGACAGATTGATGTCTTATACTTGCAGTTGCACATAAACAAAAATAGAAGTCATTAAACCTATTTACTGTCACATATATATTGATTGCACAACTTAAATTGTGTCTCACAAATCGATGAGTGCTATAAAATATGAAATATAATATGAAATGTGACTATGGAATAAAAATGTAACCTGTGACTATACAATGTGACATGTTGCATGTCTAAAAAATCGATGAGTACTATGCAATGTGATTTCCCTTCGACTGTGTAATATGAAATATGGCATGTGACTCTATTAGGTTAACTCTAACTCACTTGTGACTTGTTTGCGTAATATACAAATGAAACGAAAACTTACATGTGAGCAAACACCACTTCTTCAAGTTTAGCACCAGATGACAATGTGTCTAATCTCCAATTCAAGATACATGGGCAGCTCCTCCGAATCCTAGAAGTCACAGTCCCATGTAGCCGTAGAATAGACTCATAAATCCAAATTTGGAAGGCAACTAGAAATCCTTTGAGTCTGTAGTAAGAATTTCTATGACTCAAACCATCTTTTAGCGAGTTTATGGAAACATTGAACAAATATTCAGCCCATGAAAACATGTTCATAGCATTAAAATCTTCAACTAGAGCAAACAAATAGTTCTCAACAACCTTCTTGTACGAGGTTGAGAACATGTATGATTTTATCAAATAAAAAATTCCAATCCTAACCACATCATGATTGTCTTCATTTGTTAAACCAAGGAAGATGTCTTTAACATCTTCATTTGTCACTAAATTCAAGTGTCCAAAATATTTATCCTTAATCCTGGACTGTGCATTTTAAAGACTTATCCTTACATCATGTCCCTGGTGTCTAAGTCCCGTGACCATGCAGAACTCAGGCAAAGAAAACCGCATATACTTACTAATCAGCATCTCCTTTTTGTTTGGTTGCTTCACCTTCCGCATAAGAAAATAATGGATTAGCTGAAATTGAACAACAATCTCACTACAATCCAAGAAATAGGAGAAACGGGTATTAGCTAGAATCTGCTTTTTGTTCATTGTTGAATTTCGACTTGGTTGCATTCGTGGAAATTTAGCAGGAAACCATATAGCATTCGGTATTATATACTCCCATTCTTGCAACATGTAACAAACATAAAAAGCCTACATCAGTATTTTGATACTCGTACATTCATTTTAATCACAGAAGAAGCACGTCGCATGCAATTAGTTTATCACATACACTATTTAGGTTACGGATTATACATAAATATAGGCTTATTAAAACCTCTTGATTCATCATAGAACTTTAGACATTTCACAAGCACGTAACGGATTGCAAATGATAGTAAAAATACGATCACAATAAAGTTACAACGTCAAAAGTATGTGTGACTACCCAAACCATAAACACCCAACAGATGTGAAATACAAATTTCCCAATACCTGAATCAGATAAACAATTGATTTTAACTTTTCAAACAAATTTACCATAGAATATGCTCAAATCGGATTTTTCACAAAATGAGGTTACAAATTATAATATTGTGCTAATACCCAAACCATTCATACCCAACATATGTTAAATATGCATTTCCAAATAACAAAATCAGATTAAGATTAATTTATCTTTCGCTATTTTAGTGGGGTTCCGCGAGTTTTAGGATTCGAATCTTTAGTTCCTTTCATCCTTTTTCTTTTCTATGCTTTTTTTTTTCTAGATTTCTCACCTATCTTATCATGGCTTTTGGGATCGTTGCTCATTGTTAAAACCATTTTCAATGTCGGTGTTTTTCGAAAAGAATAGTGAAAATCGCTACCCAATTTGTGGGTTAAATGGTAGAAGATACTGGGTTTTGTGGTTCAATGTTTGGTATTTTTTTTTTGAAAAGAATCGTGAAAATCGCTCAATGTCATGTGTTTTTTAAAAAGATTTTTGGGTGAAATGGAAGAAGATAGTGGGTTTTGTGGGTGAAATGGAGGTTTAACGCGGAGAGTTTTATATATAAACTCCTGTCAAAGATATACGGAAGTAGGGTTGGACAAAATTCTCGAACCGAACCGAATTGAGCGGTTCTTCTTAAATTAAATATCTGAACGGGTACCAGAATTGAGACCTGAAAAGTTCGGTTCGATTCTCGCTTCCAGACCCAGAACCGAATAACCGAAAAGAACCGATTTTTTTTTTAAATTTTAAATAAATCAATTTTTTTATTTTTTTCTAAATAAATTTTTTAACTAATTGTTTAGCCCAAACTCAAAATATGATTTCTATATTTCTAATTTAAAGTCTCATGCCCAACTTAATCAAATTAATCTAAGTTTTACCCAAATCTTTTATTCTATCTAGTGTTGTTCTCGAAAAATCGAATTGAAAGCTTGGTCTTCCATTTCTTCATTATTGTGAGCTCACTATCTTCTTCTTCTTCTTCTTGTGATTTTAACAACCAAATCTATGAAAAACTCAACAAAGAGAAGTGCAAAAGATATCATGGGATTGAACGACATTATTTTATAAGAGCTAAAATTGAACGTATCATTAGTTATATTAATGTAGTGTTGTAAATATTAAAAAAAAATTATTGTATGAAACTCGAGAACCGAATGGAACCGAACCTAAACGGGTCCTTATTAAATTTGGACTCGACGGTTCTACTTATTAAATACCCAAAAATTTTGGATCTCTGAAGAACCGAACCGAACCGAACCGGAACCATGTCCAGCCCTACACGGAAGGTAAATATATACATACTTTATATTTATTTATTATTTATGTATAAATCTGATATTTGAAATAATAAACATAATATCTTATATTTGAAATCAAATCTTAAAAAATCTGGGTCAATGTAATTTCCACAAATTTCATATCTAATAATTTAATTATGATCCTTTTAAAACTAAAAAATAAGATTTAAAATTTTAAAAATTAGATATTATTAGATTTTATTTATGAAATAATTAATTAAATATATTAAGTTCATTATTCTATACAATTTGATCATAAATTATCGAATTAATTAATTAAAAATTATTTCTAGATAAAAAAAATTATAGGTTACAAATTATTTTTCGATCACAAATAATAAAAATTATAGGCTACAGATTATTTTTCGGTCATAAATTCAAAATTTTATAGGTCACAATTTATTTTTCGATCATAAATAACAATTTTTATCAATCAATAAAATGAGTACCGAATTTGTTGTTTTTGAAAGTTAAGAACCAATTTGTCAATTGAAAAATAAATTATCGACCAGATGTGCAAATTTCCCAAAACAATCTTTCTCATTTAGGGTTTTGTTGAGGTTTTTATTTTTATTTCCACCACTTAACCTACAAGCACTGAAAATAAAATTCATGTCGTCTTTCGGGGCCCCGATACAGGATCATGGGCGGATTCAGCAGTGGGCTACACTAGGCTGTAGCCCACTGTTGTCCAAGCCCATATGTATTAAAAAAAAAAAAAATTGGTTCTAATCCATAGTTGTCCACTATTCAAGCCGTTTTTTGTAGCCCATTGTTGTCCACTATTCAAAACCCAATTGAAATATAATCCCAAACCCTTTCATTATTATTTGCATGGTTCGAGTTTCTTTCAACTTTAAAATTTCAATTGACGGTGGAAAGTTGAGAGACGATCGCCCCCGACGCCGTCCGTCGAAGTCCAAAACTTTGAGCACGGTTTCAGCCCTTGTTCTTCTTCAGCCGAGCCGGCCTTTTAGGCGGAGCCCAGTAAGGACCAAGGTGGGCCTGGGCCTGAACTTCTGGGCTCAACCCATTTAGCTGACAAATTTTTTTCTAAACTAATTTATCCCAGGAGAAAAATGCATGGGTCATGGGTTTACTTTAACGAAATCAAAAATCAGGTCTCAATGTTTAATTTTGCAAAACTCAGGTTTTTCAATGAATTAATTAATTATATTTTACAATTAATCTATTAAATTAAATATTTAATTGTAATATAATATAATTGACTACCACACCCCACCCCACCACCACCACCACCACTCCGGCGACTATTTCGGCGACCGTCGATTACTCCGGCGACCGTTCTCCGGCCAAGGTTAAGTCCGACGATTATTTTCCGGCGACTATTTTCCGATGACCGTAGCTCTGATTGCAAGGTCACAGATATCTTATTAAGTAATTTAAAAATTAATTTCGATCACAACTTATCAAATTATTCGGTTACAGATTATTTTGAAATCACAAATGAAAAAATTTATAGGTCACAGATTTTTAATTAATCACAATTAAGAAAATTTGTTGGTCACAGATTATTTTATTCAGTCACGTATTTTTGAATATACAAGTCACAGTTCAATAGTAGCTAGGTTACAGACACCAAAAAAACCCCACAACAATTCAATAGCGAGGTCACAGACACCAAAAACACCCCACAACAGTTCAATAGCTAGGTCACAGACACCAAAAACAACCCACAACAGTTCAATAGCTAGGTCACAGATGCTCAAAAAAATCATTTCAGTTCAATAACGAGGTCACAGACACCAAAAAAACCCCATAACAGTTTAATAACTTGATCACAGACACCAGAAACAACCCACCGCCAGAGTTTAATAGCTAGGTCACAGACATAAAAAAACCAGCTAAATACAGTACCTAGGTCACAGAAACAAACTGAAAATTGTAACCAACAGGCACATCAGATAATAACATAAATAATAACAGAAAATCTGTATTTTCTAGTGGTGATGGCCAGGTATTCTCTCCTTGATCTTCTCCATCATGCTCTTCTTCTCGTGCTCCGGTGCAGTAGCAGTCGATGTTGCACTGCAGACCGTAGTGGTGGCGCTGTGTGCGGCTTCATCCTCGTCTCTGTGCTTCCCACCTGTCAACTTCTCCTTTATTTTCTCTTTTAGTCCCTTCTTCCTCCTCCCACCTTGCCCGTCGTCCTCTGACTACATTTACACAAGAAGATAATCAAAAACTAAAAAGAAAAATGTACAATAAACTTCAATTGCATTCCCTTTATCGAGAATCCTGAGAACTGGAATCACCCCCTTCTCATATTTCAATTGAAATTTCATTCCAACCCGTCGGAAAAAAAAAAAACATTTGGTACAATGTAAATTAGGTAGAACTAAACAGTAAATTAATAAGAAGAAAAAGGTGAATGTAAAAATTTATATACAAGTTAATGGCAAGATCTTGAAACAAATATCAAAATTAAACTCACCGAGCTAGAGCTAGAACTGCCGGAACGATGAAGCTGCTCCTACAGCTGGTGGTGGTGCTGCTGTTCACATGTCGGCGGGGTTGGCGTGGCCCATGAATATGAAGAGCAGCATGCTTTTCATGGTAGAACTGGGCCGCTACGCGACGCAGCGGCAGATCGGGGGGGAGGAAGAAAGGGAGGGGGAGGGGGATGAGGGAAGAAAGGGATGAGAGAAGGAGGGAGAATGGTGGAGGCGACCGGAGGTGGCGGCGGCGATGGACGGTGGCGGCGGCGGGGGGTGAGAGAGGGAGGGAGGAGATATTAAATGAATTAGGGTTTGGATGTTATATATAAAATAAAATTAGTGGGGGTAGGTAGTTGGGTGGGTAGAAAGTGGGGTGGGTATATATTTTATTTTAACTTTATAGAAATATTATTAATTAAAATTATAAAAACCTGATAATTGAATAAAAAACTTCAAAATCTGAGATTTTAAAATGCAAAAGAAAATACATGGTTTGGTGTAATTTCCTCTTTATCCCAGCCCAAGACTTGGCCCAATACAACCTACCCAGCGGCCCATTCCAAAAACAAAACACCCCAACCCAGCCCTCAATCTTTTCCCATTTCGATTTCCCCTGAATTCAACCCCTCCCGCCTCCGCCTTCGCCTTCGCCCTTCGCAGCAGCCAGCAGCTCAGCCTCAGTCCGTCAGTCGCACGCAGCTCGCAGTCGCCTCGCTCCCGGCGTTTCGACAGGCGACAGCAGCCCACAGCTTTTCGACAACAGCCCTGAGCCCACGCAGCGACTGTAGACTTCTTCCACTTTTCGACAGCAGCCCACTCCAGCGACTGTAAGTCCAGCTACAGTAAGTGTTCAGCAGCTCTTCGCCTCTTCCTATTTGTGCAATTTGTTTTTTCATTTATGGACTGTAATTGTGCAATTGTGTTGTGTTCAAAGTATTTGTGCAATTGTGTTGTGTTCAAACTTTTTGACGAATTTGTGGATTGGTTTATTTATCATTTATGGACTGTAATTTGTGGACTGCAATTGTGATTCTGTGAAGAAGGTTTGGGCAGTGTTGTGTAACTTGTGTTGGAATGGATTGGATTGGTGTCTGATTTGGTGAATGAATAATGTTTGGGCAGTGTTGTGTTGGAATGGTTGGAACTTCAACTTGGACTTGGTTGGATTCTTGGATTTGGTGAATCTGGAGCTCATGTCTAATGTCTTTGCTTTGTATGATTGTATCTCAGATGTTGAATTTGATTATCATAGTTTCGGTTTGATTTGGTTGATTATCATAGTACAACGATATCATAATATGAAAACTCGAAAGGAACAAGTGTAATTTATAAACTATGTTATTTTTAGTATTGTTGTAATATTGTTTTATATTATTATTGTTATCGTTAAATCCATAACCAAAAACTCGACGTTCAACGTCGATAAATTGTGCCCACCCTCAATTAATTTCTTGGCTCCGCCCCAAAAGGCTTTTACAGCTTCAATTTATTCCGGCACGAAAAAAATTGGTAAGTGAAAATCTGCCCTTTTGTTACTGTTCTTCTTCTTCTGCCGAATGCCCGAATCTGTCATGGTTTATTGGTTTTAATATCTTGTTTGAGTTGTTTTATTGTTGGACTGTTTATGTTTGGTTTTCTAATTTCTGTTTTACACTTGCACTGTATTTTGGGCATGAAATGAACTGCTACGCCTACAACTTTCCAAATCTTGAAATTTGCTAAAAACATTTGTAATTGTAGCATGATGCAGTTTTGTGCTGAGTCCAAGAGGCAACAGTCCACTGTCCATGTCTACCCAAGTTTTCTTATTGCTCATTTTGACCCCGCCAGTTTTATAGCAACTTTATGTATTTTATTTGACAGTTGGTACTTGCTAAAATGCTAGGTAATTTGCATTTGGTATATGTATATCCATTTGATTAAGGAAGAAGGCTAAATAAGACAGAATTGCTTTAGGATTTAGAAATTTATTTAGGAAATGTAAGTTTGGGAATTTAGCCATGTTAAATTTTGAAAATAAGAGCTACGTGCTTATTACATTTAATGATAGGAATTTATAGGATATTGAAGTATTTTTGATATTTATGCTTTTAGGTTTAATATGGAAGAAGATCTAGATTAGATGAATTTTATGCTATAAAACATCGTTGGGTACAATTGTAATAGGTAACGTTGTGTTACAAATTTTCTAGTTATATATAAATTTTATTTGTACATTAAATTTTAAAAATTTTTGCCCCCCGTACCATTAATTCCTGGCTTCGTCCCTGTACAGGATTCCATGTCTGCCTCGGGTCGTGCATCGGAGAAGCTTAGCCTTCCGGTTCTGCAATCTAAGATGAAGTCCGACCCTGAAGGCTATACGCCGGAGCTCGTTTTAATTTACAACCAATTCAAGTCTTCTCTCGAACTTTTCGAGCAGCAAGCGGCTTTAAATTTCACCTCATTGAGTGGAATCGCCAGCGACCCGACGGTGGCGAAGGATTTGGGTGACATAGCCTTGTTCTTAGCTCATGTCACTCCATTTTACCGTAAATAATTAGCGCAATTCCCAAAAGAGCTGGGCACGATTTTTGAAGTCTTTGGCCCGGTCCCTGCCGTCGGGACTCAGGGTGCATGTAACTCAAGCTCTGATTCTTTTAAGTAATCGCAAGGTACTTTCTTCTTTGGATTTTTTGAATTATTTTCTGATGAATGTGTTGTTTAGATTTGTTTTGTCATTTTTTGAATAACTAGGTGCAAGTAACGTGCAATGCACATTTGCTTAGTTTATATTTAATAGTTTTGTTTAAGAATTAATTTGTTATTAATAAAGATGTAATTTTTTTGTTAATTAAATAATTAATGATGTAATGTTTATGTAATTGATAAATAATTAAATAAAGTGCTTCTCTCTATCATCTCCAACCCAAAATCACAAACAGAAAACTCAAGGTATGTTAAGGGGTAAGAAGATGAGTTTACTTAGGCTCCGTTTGATTCTCATTAATGTAGAATGAAAATGAAAAATATAACCGTTATTGGACCCCACACAAGAGATAGAAATTCAAAATTGATAGATTGATGTGATGGATAACGGTCATATTTTTCATTTTTATGGGTTTTTAATGAGAAACAAACGGAGGCTTAAACTTTTTGAATGGATTAAGTCTTTACTCTTTTTTAAGTAATAATGCAATTCATTTTATCGCTAAAGTATGATATGTATTACGATAATATATGTATATCATGTGTTAGACTTAGTATTGGTAAGTGACGGGTAAATTTTCGAGGACGAAAATATTTTAAGGGGGTGAGAATGTAATACCCCGAAAATTTTCATAAAATATAATTCAATTTTTATATACTATATTTTAATATTTTGAAAGTTAAGGACTAAATGATACATTTATCAAATAATATTTTATTTGTGTCAAGTATTTAGATATTGATGGAGTTATCGTAAATATATGAATATTGCTCTCGTTGGATAAATCGTAATTAGATACATAAATCAGATTCGAGAAAAAATCGATTCGGATAAGTTAGCTTCAAGATATTTTAGTTTGAAGGAATTATCAAAAGCTAATTTATTTTTATTATTATTTAATTATAATTTTGAAAGTAAGGGATGGTGAAAAAAGATTTTCCGTTAAAACAAGAAATTCCGTTAGTTTTTCCGTTAAATCAAGAAATTCCGTTAGTTTTTCCGTTAAACCAACATATTCCGTTTAATAGCCACTTTTTATATATAGAAAATGTTTGGTTTTTAAAATTTCTTAACTATAATTTAACACGGTCAGAGCGTTAAGATAATTGAAAATAATTGCAGCATAAAATGTAAATTTCCATTATTCTGAGGGTTTAGAAATTAAAGAGCAAATTGTCCCTCTTAAAAGCCCATTTTAGGAGCATATTTGTATTTTATACTCGTGATTTTTTGATGGAACTTTGAGACAGAACTCATGAGTGTTTATATTTACCGGCGGTCTAAATTATTGTTGGTATTACTTTGTTGTGTATTAGCTAGTTGATATTGTGGGGACACTTGAATTGTTCATGGAGCTCCAAAGTTTGGGGGATAGGGTGCTGAGGCAGCTAGCATTCTTGCATGTAATACATGGTATTAGGCGGATGAATCAGAAGCATAAGAATGATCCCAAGAATCGGGCACTTCAAAATATTTTGTTTGGCATGCTGCAGGTATTTAAGTTTACTAGGTAAACCTATTTTTCTCATTTTTAGTTGATTTCCAGCGGTTTAATCATTATTGTCTGAGTTCTTGTTTCATGATAGCAAGAAGATGAGGCAATAGCGAAGAGAGCTCTTATTACCCTCTGTGATTTTCATCGGAGGAAGGTCTGGTTTGATGATAGGACAGCAAATGCCATATGCATGGCTTGTTTTCATGTGTCCTCAAAGTGAGTACCATAATTGCATATTAGGTTTTTATCGGTTTTACATTGCATGTACACACTTGAAAAACTCTATTTGTATTTGAATTCTTCAGGATCATGATTGCTGCTCTGTCATTTCTTCTTGATTTTGAGAAGATTGAAAATGATGATGACACTGATGATTCAGGCAGTGAAGATGACCTTGAAACACAGCAGACTCAAATAGTAGTCAATAAAGAGTCTATTTACAAGGTTGGTATTCGACCAACACATTACCCAAAAACTGGGCTTGGTGTTTGAGAAATCATTGGTAATTTTAGCATCTCATTTATTAGCTATCAAAACCCTCATATCCAAATTGTTGAATTTTCTTCTGTGTGCAACTTGGGTTTTTAAGAATGGATAAGTTTAGTATGCTGTTCAAGCTGGGAGACCTTCCGAATTGCATAAACTTATCAATGTGGATTGTAGGAAAAAATTTTGTCCAGCAGATGTTTCTTTTCTGCTTCATTTTCATTCTGAAGTGAACAAAGGAAAAACCATTATCATGTTGTTGTGGTTAAAATGAATGGCAGATAACTCATAATAAATTTTTAAACATCTAGGCAAAGCATAAAGGCACAACATCGAGCAAAAAGAAAAAGAAAGCGAAATTGCAGCGTGTCATTCGTAGTATGAAGAAGCAGCAGCGGCTCTCCTCTGAGAATAGTAATAATTCAAATTACTTTTCACCATTAAACCATTTGAAAGATGCACAGGTTCGTTTGAATATTGTCAGTGTTTGCTGTGATGTGTTCTGTTGAAAATGGTAGAAAGCATTAGATTCGTATTCTTCCTACAGGGCTTTGCTGAAAAGCTGTTCTCACGCCTGCAAACTTGCAATGAAAGGTTTGAGGTAATTCATATTCATTTTTTCATCACTATGTTTTGGAATAGGGAATTTTGTTGTTATCTGTTTATTTTTCCCTGCAGGTTAAGATGATGATGTTAAAAGTAATTTCCCGAACTGTTGGACTTCACCGATTGCTTTTGTTAAACTTCTATCCTTACCTTCAGAAATACATTCAGGTGTGTAGTTTATTATTCTCAGAGAGTCGTGGGGGCAATTGATTTTGATTTTTAGCTGAAGTCTGATTATATTTCGTTCAGCCTCATCAACGTGACGTCACAAGTTTACTCGCAGCAGCTGTGCAGGCATGCCATGACATGGTATTTTCCATTTGGTTGAATCTTATTCCCCTCCACTGAAGTGCTGACTGCCTCATCTGTTGTCAATAGAGAGATTCTTGCTCAGTCATGATATTTTTTTTTCCTGTTCTAGGTGCCACCTGATGCAGTAGAACCATTATTTAAGCAAGTAGTCAATCAATTTGTGCACGATCGATCACGCACTGAGGTATTACTTTTTTTTTTCTTGAGAAATAAGTTTTCCCATTTTGATTGGACCTTATTTGGCCTGTTGGTATTCCCAGGCAATCTCTGTTGGACTGAATGTAGTGCGGGAAATATGTCTACGCATGCCTTTGGTATGCCCATTTCCTTGAAGCCATACCCATATGTTCTTTTTTCCTTGACTTTCTGAATCTCACACCTAGTATATTCTCCTTATCCTTTCCCAGTTGATGAGTGAAGATTTGCTGCAAGATCTCGTTTTGTATAAAAAATCACACGAGAAGGCAATTTCTTCAGCCGCACGTTCACTTATTACTTTATTCAGAGAGGTAAATGAGCCAATGATGTTATAGTAGTCAGTAAATTGAGTGGAAGGGATTTTGTTCAGGAGGACTAAAAAGGTACTTTGCAGGTTTGTCCTTCACTATTGATCAAGAAGGATAGAGGAAGGCCTACTCACCCAAAGGCCAGGCCTAAAGCATTTGGAGAGGTGCAGGTTGCTAGTAATGTCCCTGGGGTCGAGTTGTTGGAACAAGATGATGATGGCAGTGGTGATGACATTGATGAGGATGGGGGATACGGTGGCTTGTCCGATGATGATAATGAAAATGAGGATGTTGGCCCTATTGAAGAAGGTGATTCTCAGTGGGAATCTGGTGGGTCCAGTGATGATGACTTTGTTACTGACGGTGACAGTGGTGAAGATGATCTACAAGAGGATGAAGAAGTGTCTGATAGCGATAATGATAATGAAGCTGCTGATCATGCAGATGACATTAGTGACGAATACAAGAGTGATGAGGAGCTAAAGGAGGACTCTACCACTTTACTGGAATCTGATGATGGAACTGCAAAGGACAAGAAATCTAAAGCACAGAAGAGGAAGTTTTCTGATTTTGACGGACAACTGAATGCTGCTGGTAAAAGTCTTCGTGCTTTAAAGAAATTAGCTGGAGAAAAGGTGGGGAATGCTGCCAAGGACACTAATGATGGTATTCTTTCCAATGAGGACTTCCAAAGAATAAAAGAGCTCAAGGTATGTTGTTTCTTTAGTGCTGATCAGTCTTGTATTTGCAGTTGAATCTGATTGTGGATACTTCCATCTTATGTTTAGAATACAGTTATGTATTTTTTGTCTCCTTATATTTTGCATTTGATGGTATACCCCAATTAAGTATGGAACCTTAGTTGAGTTGAAAATATATTATATTGTTGTAATTTTCTCCTTTTCTTTGATTATTAGACTAAGAAGGATGCCAAAATTGCCTTGGCCCAGCATGGATTTAAGATTCCAAGCTCAGACCAACTTAGTACCAAGAGAGTTGATGCTGCCAAACTCGAGGCGAGTTCTATTCAAAGTTTCTTCATCGTCATCTTTGTTCTTGCAGTGCAGTAAAACCGATTTTTATTTCTCCCATCATTTTTTGGAGAACGAAAGTAATTAAAACAATGTAGTTTGGTCAAGATCACCAACTGGGCTATGAGAATTTTGTTTTCCTTGTTATTCTCATTAGACCTCACGTGTCCTACTGAAGAAGCTCGTGTGATGTGATTGCTTGTTCTTTTCAGGCTAACATAAGGAAGAAGTTAACCAAGGATGAAAAATTGGCATTGGTAAGAGCCGGAAGGGAGGAGAGAGGGAAATATCAATCTCGTACTTCTATAAAACAGAAAAAGGTACTTATTTCTATTTTTATTATTATTATTTTCATTTAGAGGTAATGTCCAATGTAGGAGTCAAACATTGTATATTATCATTTGGTTCTCGTCTTGAACATATATCATATCATAAAGGTTTGTTTTGAATCGGAACTCTGCTGCTTTAGGCCTCATTGAACAGGATTATTGCTTCTTTTTCTTTATTTTATGTTTTAATAATATTTGACAGACGGGTGGTACAAGCAACCAGCAAAAGGAACACAAGAAAGCCATGCCCCTTGCTGCAAAGAGATCCAAGATTGCAAAAGTCCGGGTAGAGAAGAAGAAAAAACAACAGCGTTCTGGCAAGCAATTCCGCGGAAGGAAAGCATGGAAATGACATGTTCTCCATTTAGCCTTTTTAAGTGTTTTATTTCCTTTAATTATGCAGTATCTCCTTTTCTTTGCAATATAGATGGGGATACATACAAATTTTGTTCTTGTAACAACTTTCTGGAGGGGGAAAATGTTACATTTTAGAAAACGAAATCAGGAGATGAAAAATATTGCATATTTAGAAGTTTATGGACAACGTAAAAATTCTATTTTCAATCTTAGATACATGTTATAAGAAATGCTTGTCTAGTGTTATGTTCCACAGGTATGTACTAGATTGCGGGATGTGAATATTTGATATTCGCCCTTTTGGTGTAGATTAAAATCAAAATTTTAGTAAATTATGATAAAAATTGAGGAAATGTGTAGTTGAAAAATTGTGGATTTATAAAATGTGGTTAAAATTAATTGTTGATTTTGACTTGAAATTAAAAACAAATTTTAATCTATACCAAATAGGTACATTTGAAAAGTTTAAAGTAATAAGTGTGTAAGCATGTTATGAAGTTATTCGGATTCAACTTTATACTTTCAAATTACAAAAATGGCTTATTGGTACAATACTATGAAAAACCTATTGCCAAATATCTCCTTATCTTTTCAAATTGTTTGATAACCACCCTTCTATATGATCTTTGATGTGCAAAAGATTCTTCTTACTATTTTTTTTTATCCATTTTTTCAATAAAGTCTTATGAAATGATGAATAAATCATCTTATTTAAATAAAATAAAAAAGAAAAAGATGAAGAAAAATAAAGAATTAATTTAAGGACCGTGCTATGCTACCCGAATGGGTTATCAAATTTTTTACCGAATCGCCACATGGCGACCCCCTATTGGGGGGGCGCCTGAATTCGGTAACCCATTCGGGTGAAGTAGAATAATCCTTAATTTAAACTATAGTCCCAAGATGAGTGCAAACGAATTTCAAATAAATAATAATAATAAAAAAAAAAAATCGTCACCGCCGCATTTTTCCTACCCTCATCAGTTTGCAGAGACTAGGCAATGGCTAAGGCTATGTTGATCAGAAGTATCAATACAAGACCCACATTTCTTCTCCTCTTCATATCAATTTCTGCTTCCGTTCGTTTCATTCCAAACCCAAATTCATAATCTTTATCCAAAGCTCCAAAATCCTATCAGAAGAATTTAATTCCTGTCTCAAATCTCTTTCAAAGGTATGACTTCTTACCCTTTAAACTTCCTCATTTCCTAAAAAAGAATCAATTTTTGTTGAATTCCAATACCTCAGAAATCGAAAAATCCCTATAGATTGTATTATCGCTAAACCCTTCTTGGTTTAGAAGAAAGAAATTGATCAGGTTGTTTGTTTCATGGAGCAGAATGTGATGAATTACAAGACCTTTTCATCTTTGTGAAGAAGAGTGGCTCTACGACAGGACAGTGATGGATCCAAACATTCTTTATAGTGGGGCCGCCCCTTTGTGAGAGCATGTAACCCATGTGAAAGTAGTGTCTTGTACAAAGAGCATCACTCTTGCAAATGTTGCACTCTTTTTCTTTAAAAACGAATTACAGTTACATCGTTATTAATATTTACAAAATATCGACCTCAATATACACAATTAGACTATTAATAATTTGTCCATCAAAGGTCAAAATCTCTATCGGCATAAAATTTTAGATTAACACTCACCCAATCGAAATAATTTATTCTTGTCGAAAAAAGAAAATGAAATTAGCCAAATAAGCTATTCAATGTGACCTTAAAAAACTTGAGTGGCGGCCATTGTCTTGAAGTTAACCCAGTAAACTATACAAGCTTAGCCAAAAATGCTTTTCTTTTAAAAGAACTAGTGAATACACGTGAGTTGCACGTGTAGTGGGTGATGTAGTGTAAGCAATAATGTTTGATTTTGGTTTTGTCAAATTTCAATGGAAAATAAAACTTATTTTGAATGAAGATTACATTGAATTATATAAATTTTGAGTCCACGGATATTTTCATTCTAGGTGGTAATACTGAGCCAAAAACATTATTGTTTCATGTCATACGTAGATACATGAGTTTTAACATGTTTATCTTCGGTGGTTAATAAAAAGTCTCTTACATTGTAACTCCTTTCATTTCACTTCCTTTCAATGCTCAAAATTTTTGTGCTTTTCAACATGTATTTATACTCTCCATTCATTCATGGTTGATTGTCAAATAATCTAATATCAAATACATCTTATCTCATCATATTCTTACATTAACACAAATCACAAAATTTAACTATTTAAGATTAAAAGTATCTTCAAGAGACTTTTTAAACATGAAATGCTTTCTATTTTAAAGAGTCTAACATTTAAAATCATGCTTCAAACCAACTCTCTATAATTAAATGCATTCAAAAAGCTTCAATGGACATCTTATTACCACAAAAAGCACACCTCATTTTAAATGTACAGGTTAAAGAAATAGATAAAAATTATAGAGCTCAAATTGGAAACGTTCCGATGGACAATCAATGCAAAAACCAGCATTGCTGAAATTAAGCGCCCATTTGGCCCCATCATTATAATGAGATGAATATAATTTTTTTTGAAAAATGTGTGGTTAAAACAATGGCCAATTATCGAATTTACGTGTAATATTATTTTATTGAAAAACTTGTGGTTGATCACAACTTATTTATCAGTCATAAAATATACAAATCATAGACCACAATTACAAATTTAGTCGCAATCAAATGTTTTTAGGCCACTATTATTTATTAGTCACAAATTACCCATTTTATTGGTTACAAATTTAGTCACAATCACAGATTTTGTAGATCACAATTTATTCAACAATAAAAAAATTATCAAATTAGTTAATCACGTCACAAATTATCAAATTAATTGCTTACAATTCATTTCGCGGTTACATAGACACAAATTATAGTCACAATTATAAATTTAGTGAGAAATTACACATTTTTAGGTAATATATTATTTATTGGTAAGAGTTTATTCATTTTATTGCCTAACAATTAGTCACAACAGTTCTTCATCTGACCCCGCTGCCACTACCACTAGCACCACCACCCAAACGCCAATCTCCACATCGCCTCCTCGAATCCATCTCCACCTTCAACCAATCACACAAACACGAAAAACCAAAATTGCGGCACCGCAACCACCACCTATACCAACAACCCACCACACAGCCGAAACACTGATGTACAGAAAATTGCAGATCGCACCATTCCGTATTATTCACCGAATAAATCACTGTTGATATTTGACGATTACATACCGATTTTTCTGTTTTTTAACCTCCAGTAATTAAAATCAGAATTTGCCAAGATATCAATTGTAGCACTAATTATGAACTCCAGAAGAAAAGAAAAAAGAATATGACATATCTAAAATATCATTGACTTTAACCATCTCCTCCACCTTCTCAGCTTCTTTCATGGTGATGTCATCGCTGCCGTCGCCGCCAAGTTTTCTATTCTGAATATATAAGAAAAATAAATGTAGCAACTAAAATGAACTTCAGGGAAATGAAGCTGGAGAGGAAAACTGAATGAGATCAGAATTGATTTGCAAATGCAAGAAAGTAATTCTATTAATTGTCTGTAATTTCCTCTCTAGTACAATGGAGTATACTAGCCACTATATATAACAAGAAAGGAATCTTTACAACAATATTTACAACAAATTTAAAACCACATAACAGAAAAGCACGTGCTACTTTCTCCAGCTCATCTTCTTCTGGATTCTTCTAATGGCATTGCTGAGTAGATGATCCTGCTGGCATGGCTTGCTGCGTGGGCTGGTTTTGCTTCCCATATTTTGACAGCCCCCCACAAGATGGAGAGTAGATGTCTTCTACTCCCATCTTGAGCATGTGGGAATGGAAATTACTTGAGCATAATGGTTTTGTGAGTATGTCTGCAACTTGTGAGTTACTCTTCAGATAGTTTGTAACTACACTTCCCTCTTGAATTTTGTCACGGACAATGTGACAATCAAGCTCTATATGCTTGGTTCTTTCGTGGAAAACCGGATTAGCTGCTATATGCAATGCTGCCTGATTATCGCAAGATAGGAGAGCAGCTTGAGGATGAGCTACTTGCAAATCGTGCAATAAGTATCTAAGCCAGGATAGTTCACAACAAACGCTAGCCATCGCTCTGTACTCAGCTTCTGCTGATGATCTAGAGATGGTGTTTTGCTTCTTTGATTTCCAAGACACCAAAGAGGCACCAATGAAGACGCAATAGCCAGTTATTGATCTACGCGTATCCAAACATGCCCCCCAATCTGAGTCACTATATGCTCTCAGTTGCAGGTCTGATGTTGAGCTAAACAATAATCCTTGACCTGGTGCTCCTTTTATATATCTTAAGACCTTGTACGTAGCATTCAAATGAGGGACTCTGGGACTTTGCATATACTGACTGAGTAACTGAACTGAGGATGCCAAATCAGGTCTTGTGACAGTTAGATACAGCAATCTTCCTATAAGTCTTCTATAGACAGAAGGGTCTGGTAGGAATTCTCCATGATCTTTAGAAAGCTTGATGTTCTGATCCAACGGTATTTTAACTGGCACTGCACCAATCATTCCAGAATCAGTCAGGATATCTAGTGCATATTTTCTTTGGCAAATGTGGATTCCCTCTTGTGATCTTGCCACTTCTATGCCAAGAAAATACCTTAGAGCACCCAAGTCCTTGATTTTGAATTTTTCATCAAGGGAATTTTTGAGAGAATGAATAATTTCCATATTGTTGCCTGCAACTATAACATCATCAACATAGACTAATACAGCTATAAAGGAATCCTTCGTGCTTCTTGTAAACAAGCTGTAATCTGACTTGGACTGTTGGAATCCTTGTTGAAGAATGAAAGATGATAATTTTGAGTACCATTGTCGAGAGGCCTGCTTTAATCCATACAAACTTTTGTTGAGTTTGCATACCTTTGTCTGATCACCTGTAGAATAGCCTGGAGGAAGTTCCATATAAACTTCTTCATTTAACTCCTCATGTAAAAATGCATTGTTAACATCTAATTGATGCAAATGCCATCCCTTGATTGCTGCCACTGCAATTAGAGTTCTCACAGTCACCATCTTTGCTACAGGTGAAAAGGTTTCATGGTAATCGAGTCCTTCAACTTGGGTATATCCCTTTGCTACTAGTCTAGCTTTCTTCCTTTCCACTGTCCCATCTGCCTTGAATTTAATTTTGTAGACCCATTTACAACCTATAGCTACTTTCCCAGGAGGCAAGTCTGTCACAGCCCAAGTGTCATTCAACTCTAGGGCCTTTATTTCAGCATTCATGGCATCCTTCCACTCAGAACACTTTTCAGCCTCATGATATGTGTTAGGTTCTGTGTGTGCAGAGATGGATGTGATAAATGCTTTGTGTGGTTCTGATATTTTTTGATATGATAAAGTAGCACATAAAGGGAAAGGGGCACCTGGTAAGACAGAACCTTTATACTTGTTCGATTCTTGTGAATGGGGCAGTGAGGCAGCTTGCTGGCACACAAAGTCCTGCAAATATGAAGGAGCTCTCCTGGCTCTGGTAGACATGCGAGGCTGGTAAGAAGTTGTGGGAGTTCTGCAGGTGTTTTGGAAGGAATCAGATTGTTCAGTTGAGCTATTTGGACTGAGGATTTCATTCTCCTGTTGCATACTTTCAGCAGATTCTGTTATGGATTGAGAAATTTGATTTTCAGGATAGTTCAAATTAATATTTGTTGGATGAGAATAGACCAGATCATTGGGGCTTGGAAGATTATTTTCAAGTCCTAGCATCTGATCAGATTTTGTACTCTGAATTTTGTAAGGAAAATTGTTTTCATAAAAGATAACATTTCTAGAAATAAATATTTTATTTGATTTAAGATCCAACAACTTGTAACCCTTGATCCCATAGGGGTATCCTAAGAGAACACACCTTCTTGCCCTTGGATCGAATTTATGCCTATTATGTGTGAGAGTAGAGGCAAAAGCTAGACAACCAAAAACTCTAAGGTGAGAGTATGTATGTATGGTTTTGAATAGAAGTTCAAAAGGTGTTTTGTTGTCTAGTAGAGGAGTGGGTGTTCTGTTAATGAGGTAGACTGCAGTCAAAACACAGTCATTCCAATACCTCATAGGGATATTACTTTGGAATTTTAGGGCTCTAGCCACATTTAGGATGTGTTGGTGCTTTCTTTCAACTATGGCGTTTTGTTGAGGTGTTTCAACACATGTCTTTTGATGTATGATTCCCTTATTTGTGTAGAATTCTTTCATGTCAAACTCCCCTCCATTGTCACTTCTGATCACTTTAATTCTAACTTCAAATTGGGTTTCTATCATATTGCAAAAACTTTGTAAAGTGTTAGAGGTTTCAGACTTAAGTTTAAGCATATAAACCCAAGTGCACCTGCTGAAGTCATCAACAATGGTGAGAAAGTACTTTGATCCATCATAAGCAGTTTCATTACACGGTCCCCACAAATCACAATGAATTAATTCAAAACAATGCTTAGATATATGTTGACTAGTATTGAAAGGCTGCTTATGCAACTTAGCCAAAGGGCAGATAGAACATGGTTTGTTGGCATTTGAATGTTTGGATGTGTGATCAAGGTTTAATAGAGTTATTCTAGAGTCTGAGGGATGTCCTAATCTATAGTGCCATAGGTTGAATTCTTCAGAATTGGTGGTGACAGATGCTGAGACAGAAGCTTTCTTAATAAAGATGGGTAAATGGTCTATCAATGCTGTAGGAGAGACTTCTTCTTGCAACAAGTGGTACAGCCCCTGCCTCACTTTAGCCACTCCAATCGTCTTCCAAGTTAAAAGGTCCTGTACAAAACAAGATTTGGGAGAAAAAATGAGACAACAATTCAATGTTTGTGCCAATTTCTTGGCAGATATAAGATTAAAAGAGAAGGATGGAACACATAAAACTTCATCTAGAATTATTGAGTCTGTCATTTTAACAGTCCCTATATGAGTAACAGGGACTATATTCCCATTTGGAAGAACAACAGAGTGAGTGACTTTTCCTTTGATGGTAGTGAAAAGGGATGGAGAGCAGATCATGTGATCTGTGGCTCCAGTATCCAAAATCCATGGAGTATTAGAAGCCTTTTGAGGCTTGGTGATGAAGGTAGATGAACAGAAAGAAATACCAGAGATCTTTGGCATTTCAGATTCATTTGAGGGAGATGAAGTGAGAGTTTGCACTTGGTTGGCTGATGATATGTGAGACTGGGTGCCCTGGAACTTGAGTAATGCCATGAGTTGATTATACTGCCCCTGAGTTAGAGATACTCGGCTGCTGTCACTTCCTTGTTCCTGTCCAGTAGCTAGAAGAGTTGTAACCTGATTTGCAGAAGATGCAACACCTCTTTGCCTTCCATAAAATTTATGGCCAGGTGGATATCCATGGATCTTAAAGCATTTGTCTACTGAGTGACCAGGTATTTGACAGTGTGAGCAAAATGGCTTTTCAGGATTAGCCTTAAAACATCTATCAATCGAATGTCCTGGTATTTTGCAAAAGTTACAGAAGTTCCTCTTCTGAGTTCCTGTGTTATGTCTACCTCCATCTCTGGGAGTAAACCTTCCCATTAGAGCCATAGATTCGATGTTAGGGGCATTAGTAGATATCTGTCTTCTCTTTTCTTCTTGCTGAATAATTGAGTATACTTCATTCAGATTTGGGAAAGGCTTGATCAAAAGTATTTGAGCCTTGATTCCCTTGAAAGAATCATTTAAACCCATAAGAAATTTCATCACCCAATCCCTCTGTTGGTTGAGTACAACAGGTTTTAACCCTCCACAGGTGCAATTAGGGATGAATTCATAATTCATCAGTTCATCAAGGAGAGTTTTCAATTTTGAGAAATATACACTTACACTGTCTTCATTTTGCATTAAGGCTGTAATTCCTTGCTTTACTTCATAAATTCTGGGAGCATTCTGTTGTGCTAGACGCTGCTCCAGTTCAAGCCATAGTTGATGTGCTGTTTCTGCATAGAGGGTGCTAGCCTTGATGTCAACAGACATAGTGTTTTGCAGCCATGTGATAACGATGTCATTACATCGCAGCCAATGGTCCATCAAGGAGCTGTTTGGATCAACTGGTTCACAAATGCTTCCATCAATGAACCCCAACTTATTTTTGATTCGAAGGGCCCTCTTCATTGATCTAGCCCAGGAGTGATAATTACTTGAATCCAACATCTGAGTCACAAGTAGAGCACCAGAGTTTTCATTGGCCCCAATGAAGAATGGGCTGTTTGGCTGAGATGGATCAACAGGTTCTGCTGATATGTTCAGAGTTTGATTTTGATAATTTTCGTTCTGGGATTGGTCTTGATTATCATCGATATTTGAAGGTTCAATTTGTGCCATTATGGCTCTGATACCATATAAGAAAAATAAATGTAGCAACTAAAATGAACTTCAGGGAAATGAAGCTGGAGAGGAAAACTGAATGAGATCAGAATTGATTTGCAAATGCAAGAAAGTAATTCTATTAATTGTCTGTAATTTCCTCTCTAGTACAATGGAGTATACTAGCCACTATATATAACAAGAAAGGAATCTTTACAACAATATTTACAACAAATTTAAAACCACATAACAGAAAAGCACGTGCTACTGAATATGCATTTTTCACATGGAAATTCAAGAAGAAAATAAGAACCGCACACAAGGTCTCAAAAACCAAAAGCTTAAGAACCTGAAATACAGTAAAACCACCCCAATAATTTAAACCAAATTCCATTGCAACTACCTCTAATTAAATACAGCAAAAGTACCCCAATAGGAACGCAAGATCTCAAGAACCTAAAATGATTGTGAAAATTCCAATTATAAAAATGACGTGAAAATTATTATTGGCATGAATCGAGGAGTTACTACGGCATGGATGATTCCGAAGGACGGCGGTATTCTCTGGAGATGGTGGTTGGCTTTGCAGCTCAGCTACCACAGTTCACTCCCATACGGTTAGATGACCCATCGCTTATGAACAGTAATTGGAACTCACTTTTTTATATTTAGTTAGATAATAAGTCATTGCACTAATGGTTAGGGGTGGATCCAGCACCTGACTAGCCCCCGCGGTTGCCCGTGCTGGGTTCGTCGAAAGCTTTAGTCGACTCACCACTCGCCGGGCGAAAGAAGAAGAAGAAGCTGCCGTGCCTGAATGCCGTCTGCTTGTAAGTTGTTTCTTTGGCCCCTTTTCCTATTTATTTAATTGTTTGGGCCTTATTTTAAAAAAATAAGGCACAATTAATGAGCCGAATCAATCCTACAATCCACTAATCAAATAGAAAGTCCAATACCAATTACAAAACCAAATTTAATTCATTTTGGTGAGGAGGGAGACGAACGAGACGACTGATTGAAGGTGAAAAAATTACACTGCGGTCGCCGGTCTAAGTGCGGAGTCTGCGGTCCTGTGGCTGTGTGGTTGTGAGTCTTTGACCGCCAACGCCGAGAGTCAAGTCAGGTGGTACAATAGCTGGACTGGAGACTCTGCTGCCAGTTGGAGCTTCAAGCCTTTCTCCCTGTTTGTCGATTTGTTCTACCTGCTTGTACAAGTATTTTTCTATTTCTATTTGCCTATTTCCTATTTGTTACTTGGCTTGCCAGTGCTTGTGTTGTGTTGTTGGTTGTTGCCTGTTGTCACTGTAGCTGCCTGTATTTGTGTATTGTGATTGTGAATTGAGAATTTAGGGTTTTAGTCTTTTAGGAAATTAGAGATAAGTGAAAAAAATTAATGGTGAAGATGCTCATAATTTTGATTTATATATGTATCGAATTATATTTTCGGCTATTACGATCGTTCATTGTTATCGATCAACAGTCATCGATCATCGATCACCGATCGCCGCCCTAATTGAACCAAAATGTTGGATTCACCCCAGCAATGGTAATGGTGGCCGCCACCATCCAAAATCCCCAGCAATAGTAATGGCAATGGAAATGGAAATGTTAATAATAACTAATTAAAGCAATGTCAATGTTGACCTTTCGTTTTATTCGTCTAATCTCTAGCATAATCCAAAAATCTAAAATTTATTCCCAAAATCAACCCAAATTTTTAAACAAACCATCATTTCTATCTATTTTCATTCAATTTCTCAATAAATAGTTGTGAAATGAGAAATATAACATCCTATTTAAATAAAAAAACTAAAGAATTAATTGCAATTATAACTCTAATTTTTTTAAAAAAATTGTAAACGAGCCCCAAATAAATTATTAAAAAATTAGATTTTTTTTAAAAAAAAAAGTCCAAACGAGTTCCAAATAAATTGTTAAAAAAATTAGAAATTAAATTCAATTAAAAAAAAGTGTAAAGAAGTCTCAATTAAATTTATTAAAAAATTTAAAAATGCAAACGAATCCCAAATAAATTATTAAAAAATTAGAAATTTAAAAAACAAATTTTCTTTAATTTTACTTTTTAAAATATGTCGGTATATTCATTATTTCACATCTCTTTATTGAGAAATTAGATGAAAATGAATGGAAATGATGATTTGTGTAATCAAATGTGTAATTAAAGATAAAAATGCTAAAAAAAAAAAGGTAGAGACATTTTATGCTATAATAGTGAAAGATAATGATATTATGTGCTAATTATCATTTTAATAATTTGTTTTGGGACTCATTTGTGTTTTTTTTTAAAAATTGAGACTATGGTTGCAATTAATTTTTTTTTCTTTTTATTTAAAGAGAATGATATATTCGTCATTTCATAATTTTTAATTGAAAAATGGATGAAAATGATCTTTTGTGCAATGAAATGTGGAAATAAGAGTAAAAATGTCAAAAATGACGTTTTCCGCAATAATAATGAAATGTGGGAACGTTACGTGCTATTAGCCCTTTAGATAAAATAGAGTTTTGAATAGTAATTTTTTGGAGAATATGTAGTTAAAAAGTAGGAAAAAGTTTTGAATTTACGTGCAGAATTTTTTTGTTGTATAGAAATTTGATTAAAAGTGAGTATGTAGAAAAAATAGTTTTGATGCATAGTATTCAAACCAATTAGCATATGTAAAAAAAAAAAAAAAAAAGTGGACATTTATACCTTCTAAATCATTCTCGTCTCCACTGTTGTGTCTATTTAGATTCTTTTTTTTTTCATTTTAGGTATTAAATTTTTTAATTCATTGGATTGGGTTGGTTGAATTGAGTTTTAATACATAACCCGAGACCTGACCCGACCTCAAATTTGATTTTCCAACCTATTCCAACTCAATTGAACCTAAATATCAACCTAAATTGATCGATTTGAGTGATTTGAGTTGATTTTTGCCTATATGCACTACACATTCTTTCATAAGAATCATCACATTAATGTATGGAGTATTTCAAAACTGCGTTTTAGAAATCACTAGAACATGATTATTAGATTAAAAATGGCTCGTATTGAATTAATTGGAAACCTTAACATTGAGTTCCTGTAAAGTAGTTTGAAACCTATGTTCATTGATTAGCTTCTTATTTGGGCGTTGGATTGATAGATAATGTATGATTAAAAAACAAGGAAAATTTATTGATGTGATGGAAAATATTATTTTATTGAAGAATGTGTAGTTAAAAATGAGTAGAAGAATGAAAATGAAAATGAAAAAAATGTGTACCAAACAGAATCTGAATTTTAAATTAATTTTTCTTTGAAGAAATTTCAATTTCTATCTAGCCAACAAGAAATATCATCAAACTTCAATAGTCAATTCCCAAAGTTTAGTTCGAATTAGAATACGAAAAAAAAAGTGAACACACATTTATATGTTCTCGAACAACCTTTATCAATTTAGAAAATTCATTACAACATCATTATTTTCAATAAAAATAATAAGATTTTTCATTGAATTCAAGACCTTGCAGAAACTATTTTAGATGTTTTATTTCAAAAATATAAATGAAGACGAATATCTAATCCTACACTTTTCTAGTTCAAGAAAATTCTATATTTTCTTATCATATTATGCCCTTGTTCGATTTCCATTATTTGCAAAATACATTTTCTCTCAATTCTTTTCAATCACATATTATTTAATAAAATAATATTAGACACAAATGTAAAACTTTTTCTTATTTTTTAACAATACGTTTTCTATCAACCTACTATTCCAAAACGTATTCTAACAATAAAATGGAGCTCAAACATACACACATAAATAATGTGTATTGATAATAACACATTTATTACGTTTTTCACTCATTAATATTTGTGTTTCTATGATTATTTGACGCCTAAATGCACTAGGTGTTTCTATATCTTGGTTTAGATTGCAAATGAGTGAAAACGGTGAAAAATGGAATAAACAAGTGAAAAATGATCAAAACGTAAGAAAGTGAAAGTTCAGGGACTAAAGAACAAATATTCTAAGTTTGTTTCCAGCCTTGTGATGAAAATTCGAGAGAGTTAGAGGTCAATTGGATGAAGAAATGAGTCAAAGGGGTGAAAAATAACCAAAACATTATCACATATCAACTTTCAAGTTGAAAAGTTTTGTACTAGTTTTCAGCCTCATATTGAGACCCTTTTTTGACATGGTAGATGATCGAATTGGAAGTTGACATCTAAAGAAAATTTGTAGCCCTTTTAGTTAGCTTCCAAATGCATCTTGAATCACATCAATCAGACAACGGGAGAAAAAATTATGATCAAAATATTGAAAACTATCCGTCGAGAAAACATTATAACTAAGCGGTCGCATAGTTATAAATCCTTGCGACCGCATAACTATTTACCGGTAGGAGTGGTAAAAAAGCTCGTGGCCAAGCCGGCTCGGGCTCGGGCCCGTGTGGCTCGCCGAGCCACACGGGCCATTGTATATGAAGAAAAAAAACTCAAAATTTGAATTTTAGTAGCAGGCAGAAATTCAACTTGCGTTCTTGCGTGCACGCAATAAAAAAATGATTTTTTAAAAAATGAATATATATTTTTTGTCTATAAATACGAGAAATTTTTTATAATTTCATATCACTCTATCTCTAATTCTTTATGCAATATTCAATATTCTACTCTCCAATTGCTTAATTCTTATTTTCAATTTACACATTTGACTATATTCTTTACTACAATTTTTTGTATTTTACTCTCCTATTTCTTTTACACATTTGGTTATATTCTTTACTACAATTTTCCTCTATTATAATACTTATACATGGATTTTACCAGTGATGAGATTAATCAGTTTAAAGGTAGTTTGAGTACTCCATCGGGGTACGATGCATATCAAAATGTTCCAATTAATTTGGAAGATATCTAAGATGAGGAAGTAGTCGAGGTTAAAAGGTCGAAAAAAGAGTGATGATTGTTGGATGACTCGTACAAAAGTTGGGGTTCAAAATGGAGTTGATATTTAGAAAGCATGTTGTAATTATTGTGGTAAAGAACTTATTTGAAAGCCCAGTTCGAGCACATCGCATTTAAATAGATACATTTTAAGAAGTTGCAAAGCGAAACCAGTCGGTCTTGACCCGAAACAGACCGAACTAACATTTATCGGTTTCAGTTCCACTCTTTCCACTTTTGTATATTCACAGGAAAGATTTCATGAAGGAATGGCCACATACGTGGCTGCAGCAGAGATGCCGCTAACGATGATCGAGTCAGAACACTTTACTCGTCTTGTGCAGAATTATCTCCAGCCCAGGTATAATTCTTATTGTAGAAATACTCTTCGTTCGGATGCTATGAAATTATATAACAGAAGAAAACAAACTGCTGTTGAAAATCTAAAAACTTTTAATTGTATTATATCATTTACCTCTAATTTATGGACCGGTGTTAATAAAAAAGGATATCTTGCTGCTGCGCTTATTACATTGATTACCTATGGATTATGCATAAAAAATTATTGCATTCAGATGTGTAGAATATCCTCATAACGCGACTAACATATACATAATTTTAAAAGATATTATACAAGAATATGGTATGCAAGAACTGGTTCGAAATTTTACTTTTGATAATGCTAGTGTAAACAAATTTGTTGTCGAAAAATTTATTGATGATTTGAACCCTACATTTGGAGGTTTATTTTTTCATTAACGTTGTGTATGTCACATTATTAATTTGATTGTAAAAGATGGATTAGAACATATAAAATCATCTTTAGATAAAATTAGGCAATCAATTAATTTTATTACTATATCACCAGCAAGAAAGCAAGCATTTAACAGTTTATGTGCAGAGTATGGCTTAGAAGAGAAATGATTTGTCACTGATGTATCACATAGATTGAATTCTACATATCTTATGTTACACTCGTGTGAAAGTTATGATAACGTTATTTCAATGTATTATAATGGTAGACATATATATGGACTCGAACATAATTTAGAAGATTGAGAATTGTCTCTTGCATTTGTCGTGAAAAAATTCTTAAAACATTTTTTTGATACCACGAAGTAATGTAGCGGTATTTATTACCTTGCATCTTCACTTGTTTTACAACATTTTTTTCTATATTTCACAAGCATTTCAAAAACATAGGAGTTTGTCAATTTTTGTTGACGTAATTTATTCTATGGAGGCAAGATTTTGTAAATATTGGGAAGAGATACCCTCTTTATTTTTATTAGCTTCGGTGATGGACCTTCGACTTAATTTAACTGGCACAAAAGCTACCAAAGGGGATTTCAAATTTCATGAATGTAGAATTATCACATGTGCATATAAAATCTATGTTATATGAAATGTATAACTATTACGCTGAAAAAGATGGTCAGTGTAGTTTTACTACCCAAAATTCTTTTTCAAGAAATACTTCAACAAATGCAGAAAATTTTTGGAATTTTTTAGAGATTAATACTAGTTTCTCTCATTTAATTTTAGTTCGTCAATATCTAAAGTAATAGACGTCAGTGGTACAAATTTTGAAATTTCCTCTGAGTTAGCTAGGTATATGTGCGTGGACGTTCGTAATATGTTACAACCACAAGAATTAGAGGAATTTAATCGTTTATCATGGTGGAGGTGTAACGAAAGGCAATATCCAATTGTATCAAAAATTGCTCGCGATCTACTAACACCTTCGGTGTCTACGGTAGCATTGGAGGCTGCATTTAGTTTAGGTGATCAAGTTTTATGTGACGAACGATCAAGATTAAAAGAAGATATATTGGAGACTTTAATATGTTTGAAGGATTGTGAATGTGCGGAATTACGCCTTCAAGAACAAGTTGACAGTATAATGGCCGAAGAGTTACAGCAAATTCAAGCATATATGATATTATAAATTTTTAAATTGATTAGTTTAAAAAAAACTAATTTTTAAATTTTTTTTTGTATCAAGAAAAATTGTACACGAAATATTTTATTCGTGTGCAGTTTTAACTCCACCTACGATAATTGTAGCCGGTCCCAAGCCTGGATAAAGGATGAAGATTTACATTTTTATAATTTATTCAATTTATAACACGTATAAACTGTGCAAAATTTAAATTCTTTAAGTAAAAAATGTGGACAAAAAAAAACCCCCGAGCCGACTCGGACCCAAAAAACTCGGTCCAAAAAAGCTCGGGTTCGATTCGAGCTTTTTTTTCAGCTCGGGCTTGGCTCGTTGACATAGCTAATTTACCGAGAATTCAAATGCTGAAATACTTTGTTCTATCCGACCACATGGGTTTACACTATGCAGTCGCATTGGTCATTTTTTGGCAAAAAATTTCTAATTCCGGAATTTGTTCTACCACTTATGAAAACACATTGGGGCGCGTTTTTAAACCATATTTTCGTCCCAGAACGCCGACCATTTATCTCCTATCAATTTTCTCTCAAGTTTGGCTCAAGAACTCCATGGAAGGCTAAAGGAGTTTGTGAAGCCACGAAGAAACTCGGTTAGATTTGTGAATTCCTATGTCTTCTATTGCATTTAATGCGCTTTATATCATTAAACAATTCTAGGGATAGATTCTTTGTTCTTTTGGATGTGTTTTGAAGTTGGTTTAATTTATATTAGATTTTTATGGATCCAAATACATTTTTTCCATTGAACAATTGAAGTATTTATTGAATTTCAATTCCAAATCTCCTATTGGTGTGATCCTTTACCATTATATGCTTGATGTATATAATTATTTTTGGATTTGATTTCAATAGATTAATGTGGTAATATGTTGTGAAAGAAATCTAGATTTGAAATTACTGTGGAATTGAATAGGGTTTAAATGCTATATCTTCCAATTAAAGTGTTGAGACAAAAACCTTTAATTGAGTATATTCATGCATAATTGACATTGATTGACCCAATCTAATCGAGAGAATTCCAGTACTTCACTACTTTATATATTGATTCAAATTTCATCAATTTTATACATTGATATTAAAACTTTGTTGGAATTAAAGACATCTTTCAAATCACGAAAACCCTAGCTTTGATCCTTTGAATAATTTTTCATCTCCTTGTGGATACGATATCCCAAAGCTAAACTACAACACCGCGTAAATCTTTGGACATAATCATGTATATGTGCGTACATAGATAGAGAAATGAGAGAGACTCCGAGGAGCGGTAACGGGGTAGGCTTTTAAGGGGATGTGGAGGGTATTTACCTATTTGGTGTTGGAGGTCACACATTCGAAAATTTTAAATTGTCTTATTGGAATAAAAGTAGTCCATTAGATTCATTCAAATTAAGATTGAGATTTTTTGTCAAATGTATTTGTAAAAATCTTGATACACCGATTCCCCAAAATCAAAATGAACTAAATATATAATTACAATTTTAAATCCTCGTCGACATGAAGACCTTGTTCTTTTTGTGGTTTACATAGAATAAATTTGGTCCAAGAAACTGTATGGCATTTCACAGCCAACCTAGCACTCCACAAGCTTTTAGCCCCGGAATCCAGGGACCTCCACCCATTTCAGCCGCAACCACTGTCCCTCCACCCTATATCAACCCCTCCAGCCCTCCATTTCTAAAGCACCGCGGTGATCCAAAGGAATTGCTGCATTCTGAAAATTCAAAAATTTTCATTCCACCAAAAAAAATATAAAATAATGGCACGCCAAATTGTCGTTCTTTTCCTCGTCTTCTTCGCCGTCCTCGGCCTGGCCTCGGCTGCTGTTGACCGCCACGCTGCCTCTGCTCCCGCCGAGGAGCCATTGGACAACGGAACAGATAGCAATGTGATTGGCACTACTGACGGTGCATACAATATTGATGAGGCAGCACCCGTTGGCGGGCCCGTTCCCGCCGGAGCTTTCCCCAATGCTTCCCCCGCCGAGTCGCCCAAGAGCGGCGCCACCACCGCTGAAGTCACCAGCGTCGTCGGTGTTGTAGCCGCTGCGGTGACCGGTTCCTTTTTCTTCTAAATGAATGAACAATATTCCGGGACATGGGATGTACAGCATTGGAGGTCTTTTGCATCCATGTCAATTGATTAGGATTAATTTGCACAAACTAGCAATTTATAATTCAAAAATATTAAATAATACATGTCTTTTTAATTATTCTTGTGCAACTTTGTAATAGTTTGAAGAAATAAATGAAAAATAATTATTTGTTAAAGCGAAAATAAAATTATTTCCATTCATGATTCTTTTGTTAAAAAGTAGATGGATGAGTATCGTAGTAATATAACTAAATACACTTAAAACGGATTTTGAAATTATTGAAGTGTATCAATTAGATAATTATCCCATTACATTTAACGTATCTAAATCTGAAAAAAAAAAAAATATTTCATATGAAAGAATAAATTATAAATAATTACTCGAGCATGGTGCCATCCTATATATGCATGTTCTACCTCTAATTTATTTGTAAAAGTAACAAATAAATTTTGATTTAAAAAATATTTATGACTGATGTTTACTATTTTAAGTTCACCAAAATAAGAATATGACAATTACGTATAGAAAGAAATAAAAACTTAAAACCATTTCGCATTCACCTAAAAATTATGTATATGTCTAACTTGAATTAATATATTTTGTAAGTTGAGTAATACTGTGAAAAATAGTGCTTCCCATAACACTTGTTGGAATAGTGGACCCTCTTGTGTGCCTCTATTTTTGACTCATTTGTAGCCCTTGGATTATATGGATGGTTGAGATCTAAACTTATTAGATATTTCTCTTCGTCTTTGATTTTTTGATATTAAAAGTGGTTCCTTCTTGTGTACGCCTAATACTCTCTCTCCAATATAGTGTGCTAGACTTTTCTCTCCAACGGGCTCTCTTTCTCTTACGCACTCACTGGTCCAAAAATTCACTTCTTCTTTGTACCTTAAAATCAACCTTGTAACCTGTTATTGTGAGATTATTGTGTAGTACTCAAGCTTGAAATAGTAGTTGAGTAGGGCTGATTTCTTGTTGGTTTAGGTTCGATTTGTGGCTTGTTCTTGGCTATTTTGGATAGATCTCTTGATCGATGATCCGAGCTAAGTGGTGGTTGATTCAGTCCGATTCTCTAACTCTCTATGGAAGGTGATTTGCATAAACATGGAAGCTGTTTCTGAGCCTAAACCCTCTACCATTTTCGGCCAGTGAAAGGGGAGTAAACATTCTGTCATTTATGTTTTCAGTCCTCATATTTCAGTTTCTATGGTTTCTATTATGCTTTATGTTTATGCTAGCTTGTATTGATGAGTTGAAGGCCTTTAACTGTAAATGTATGGTTACATTGTGCCTGTGAACTTTGAGCCTTGTCATTGAGGTCTGATGTTATTAGCATTGTGATTATAATGAGATTTGTAATCTGTTATTGCGATGTTAAGGTTGTAACTTAGTCTATTTTCCCAACAAAACAAAATTATTATAGGAGATAATAAAAGAACTTTCGAGTTTTTGATTTTGCTCTATAATGCAGGAGCATACTTGAGACGTGATGGTCCGACAGACAAAGTATGGACAGAATTTTGGAATTTAATTACAGGTGACATGATTCTCTGCCTTTTGCTTAAAACTGATTCCTTCAGAAACATTTGAAAATTTCTTCATTTTGTTTCCTGAAATGCAATAATGAATTACCATATGAATCATCTTCTTGAACTAGTTATAGCAAGTGTCAACAAACTCAATAGTGCTTGAAATTTACACCCCGTATCTGCCTCTACAAATGCCCACTTTGTTCTTAATCTTATATATATAATATATATATATCAATGTACATTTGTATTGCAGTCTGTGTCCAAACGAGATCATTGTCTTCAAACGATATTTGCCTCTTCTAGGATTGAATTGGTGCTTAAAAGGACTCTTGATAAATAGTTTGTAGAATTGATCGACTATTGAAGAAGAAAACACTTAAATATTAGTGTTTTACTTCCAAAACTCAATGAACGCAAAGGGAGTTTGAATATGTATTAGAGTTTGATAACCTCTCTATGAATTGAATGATTTGTTGTTTTCAATTGTTTCTAGAAATGAAAATCATCTCCTATATATAGTTTTTAATCAATAAAAGGGTCCAATGGTTCATGAAAAGATGCCATAAAAAAAAAAAAAAAAAAAAAACCCAAAAATTTCAAACCCAAGACTTGGTCAATGTTTTGGCCTCGGGTTATTGAAAACAAGGTTGGGCATTCACTCGAGCCAAAATTTTGACTTCTCCATTTTGTCTTCTCGCTTCGTTTCCGGTATTCCCATACTTTATCTACACACCCATATGGATGTATTATCATTCCAATATACTCATCATTATAAGTTGAGCATCAAATTACAAAAAATCCCCCACTTTTTCAATTGTATAATGATACATATATTCAAAGTAGGAACATTTATGCATATGTATTAAGTATCTTTCGATTTGAATCTAACAATGGTGTAATTCTCACAAAGCATCATCAGAACTAAATGTAGGATGATAGTTTTGAACCAGTTATACCTTATGATAATACCGGTGAAAACACATACATAAATGTCATGTGTTCACAAGTTCCCTAAACTCGCTTAGCGCTAATATGACTTTACACTCATCTTATTCGTTGACCTTTTAAGAGAGAAACTCCAACTCTTTATTGATGCGGCACCACCTTGAAGTTCATCTAGGTGAAATTTTTTCAATATCTTTGTTACTTTTAGAGATACTTGTATTTAATACTGAACTTTATTAAGAGTTTTAAAGCTCAGCCCTCTTTTAAGTAACAACCAACATTATACAATTAGGATAATGTTCTTACAAAAAATATAAAGATGAAACTATCCACTTATTTAATGACTTGTTTTTACTCTTTGAACTCGTGTATTACTGTTTTAGTAATGACAGGAAGAGTTGCTGTCATTGGTGAATCTTTTTTAGCCTAAGAGTCTCGACCCCTTCCTACTCGAAATGTATATATCTAAATCTCTATTAAGATGTTTAGTTAAAGGATCTGCTAGGTTTTCAATTGACTTAACGTAATTTGGAGAAATTATTCCACTCTTGATTAATTTCCTTACGTAATCTTCTCTTAGACTCATATGTCTAGACTTCCTATTGTATACCTCATTGTATGTATTTGCTAATGTGGTTTGACTATCATACATGATAGATATCAAAGATGTATTTTGGTCCCAAATGTATTTCATATAGTAGATTCAACTTCTTTCTTGGTATATGATAATACCACAAATTCAAATTCCATGATTGAATGTGTTATGCATGTTTGTTTCTTAGATTTCCAAGAAAATGTACTTTCTCTAAGAGTAAATACTAAATACCCAACTCAAAGTCGATTTACTCCCACTAGTGTTAGATATCCAACTAGCATCAGTAAATCCTTCTAATATAGTCGAAAACTTAGAATATTGAAGACCTAGGTTTTTTTTTTTTTTAAATAACCAAGAACTCTCCCAATGACCTTTCAACGTTCCTTGCTCGAGTTATTAATAAATCGAATAAGCTTACTAATCGCAAATGCTATGTATGGTCTTGTGCATTGAACTGTATATATAAGACTCTCCATAGTACTTGCATACTCCAATTGAGCGATTGCTCTTCCATCATTATTTATAAACTTGGATCAAGAAGGATATTATACTCTTTTATTTTCAAATATTTGAATCTATTTGTCATGTTTTTGATATAATATGATTAACTCAAATAGAAACCCCCACTATTTTTAGTAACTTTGATACCCAATATGGTATCCACGTGTCCAATATCATTCTTCTTAAATGTGGAAGATAGAATTTTTTAATTTCTTTTATTCCACACATGTAATTACTCAAAATCAACATGTCGTTAACATATAAGTAAATAAATATAACATTTTTATCACATATTTTCGAATATAAACACTTACCTACACTGTTATGTATAAAACCAAATGAAATAATTACTAAGTCAAAAATTTCATGTCATTTCTTAGGTGTTTGTTTTAAATCATGCAGTGATTTCACTAGTTGCACACCTTGTATTCATTTCTAGGTACAACAAATCTTTCAGGTTGTTCCATATAAACCTCCGCATCGGGATCCCCATTTAAGAATGTCGTCTTGACAATCATTTGATGAACATGCAAGTTATGTATGGATATTAATGCGAATAATATCCTAATTGATGTTACTCTTGCTACCGGTGCATATTTATCAAAATAGTCAACTCCCTAAACACCCATTTACAATCGATAGATGTAGACACCGGGCGATAAATTGACAAGTTTCCACATATTGTTTGACATAATTGAATACATCTCATCTTTAATTGCATCTTTCCCAAAAATACTATTACAAGAAACGATAGTATATGATTTGCTATTACCAGCATATCCAAAAAGGCACATTTAGGGCATGCCTGGTTTTGCTTTTGACCAAATTTTAATTCATTTCCTGACCGTTAGTGGGGCCCACACCACTCATGGCTGGTCAATTGTTGCGGCTGAAGTGATGCTCAACGGTAGGAATTACAATTCTTTTAGCCATTTTAATGGCTACCAGACACAGCCTTAATACGTCTTGAACCCAATTTGGTCCTTTTAGGGTTCGTGTTCTTACAATATGCAAGTCACCATCACACTTTGAAGTATTCAATGTTTGATTTTTTCCCTTTCCACAATTCATAAGGAATTTTTTTTTGTAAATTTTGAAGAAATTCCATTTAATATTTTACATGCACTAAACAAGGCCACACCCCCACAAATTAAATGACAACTTAACATATGTTAACATGAAATTTATCTTTTCAACTAATGTTCAATTTTTTCTTTTAGCCAAACCATGTTGTTCAGATGTCATGGTGCAAAACATTGATGTACCATGTCTTGTTGTTCACAAAATAAGTTAAAATCACTAGAACAGTATTCACATTCTATATCACTTCTTAGAGTTTTTATTTTTCTTATTTAAGTGATTTTCAACTTCTTTTTTACAAGTTTTAAACATATCAAATTCTTCATATTTATGTTTAATTAAATAAATATAAGTACATCTAGAGTGATCATCTATGAAGATAATAAAATACATATTTTTTCCTCTAGTTAACATACCATTTAGTTCACATACGTCTAATGAATAAGTTCTAAAATATGAGAAGTCATATTCACACTTTGATAAGATTTCTTAACCATTTCAGATTCTATACACGTTTTAAATTTATAGGCATTATTCACATCATATGAAATCATGTCACAATTTAACATTATTTTAATGGTAATAGAACCTATGTGACTTAATCTAGCATGTTATGATGTAAAAGAATTAACCAAGTAAGCAACATCAACTTTATTATTAATATTGTCAATAGTACACAATTTGATCATTTCTTTACAAAACTAGTCTTTTCCGACAAATTTCACATTTCGTGATAATATAGGTTTTTCGAATTCATAAACATATTTTATGCCTGGTTTTCCCAAGAGATTTCCATTGATTAAGTTTATATTCATATCGGGAACACGTACTTCATTTTTTAATGTAACGATTTTTTCGAAAGTAAAGGTAATATCAACATTTTCTTTTCCAATTGCTTTAGAGCGACTTTCATTACTCATTTGAATCTCTTGCTCTCCATTTGATTTATGATAAGTCTTAAAGAGTGACTTATCATATGATATATGTATAGTTGCACAAGTATTATACCACCAATCGAAAACTTTTCCCTTGATAGCATTTATTTCACTCACAGCAGCCACAATGATATTTTCATCAATGGAGTTTACTTTGCATTCTTTTTTGTTTTGTCTCGGTGTCGACAATCCGTTGCAAAATGTACGAGTTTCCCACACACAAAACAATCTCACTTGGGCTTCTTCTTAGACTTTTAGTAATCTTTATTAGAAGATTTCCTCTTGTTGGATTTATTGAAAGGTTCGATCCTTTCCACGACATTGTCCTTGAAGTGCCTATATAAGAGTTTTCACTCTTATTTTTTGCCATTGATTCTTCCTCAATTTGAAGATGTTTCCGAATTTGTTCCAAAGAGTAATATTCAAAACTATGAATAATCTTCTTTTGATATCCTTTTCATGTTCCCGAGAGTTTTCCAATGATTGCTCTCACTTGGAAGGATTTCAGAAGTTCTATTTTGACCGTCTTCAATTGTTAACAAGCACTTGTAACTCATGCATTTAGGGGAAAAGAGAAATATTTTCAAGGAACTTGAAATCGAAATACTTAGACACCAAGAATTTCTTTGTACTTTCTTCTTTAGTTTTGTATTTGTTCTCCAAAGTATTCCATATCTTTTTCACCGAAGATGCATTGAGTATGTGACCACGACAAATTAATTTATCCTTTTGCCTTTCAGCTCTTATGACATCGATATCTCCACTTGTTGGTTCTGGTAGTGGTGCCACTCTGGATCAAGGATGTAGAAAATCCTCGACACCGTGAGAAGAAACTTCAACTTGTCTTGCCATCAAGTGGAATTTGTTTTGTTGAATGGATCCAAGCGAAAACAAGGTTGAGCACTCGCCCAGGCTAAAATCTCAGCTTCTCCATTTTCTCTTCTCGTTTTGTTTTTGATATTCCCATATTTGCTCTACGCACCCATATGGATGTATTTTATCATTATAAGTTGATTACCAAATTACAACACATATATACAAAGAGAAAAGAATAAAATGAATGTAGAAGGGGCATCAAATAGGTTCGTTGTGGCTATCCATACCACCACCATTAGTTTTTGGGTGGTAGCAGGACGTGGGGTAGGACCATAGGGAGGTCTAGTTTTAAAGTAAGCCATGTCATTTCCATTTCCATTTTTGTTTTATTCTTGGATTCTTATGTTTTTGTCTCACTCTAACAAAATTTATAAATCATTTATAAATGATCAAAATTTATTTTCAATTACACATTTCAATGGAACAATTTATTCACTCCGCATTTTTATTTATTTATAAATTAAGTCGTGTATAAATTCTTCCAAATAAAGGCTTTATTTAATTAAAATGACAATTCCACCACACGTACGCTTTGTTTGATAGTGTGCTTGACACACTGAGGTGGAAAAACGAGGAAAAAAAAAGAAAAAGGGGTAAAAATTAAAAACCAAAAACGGGTGCATAATTTCCCCTTCCCTCATTCCACACCCAATTCGGCCGTAACTCTTTGCCCAACAAGAAATCCTAACCTCAAAATCGCCTCCACCGATTCCACCCAACTCAGGTCGTTTATTCGACGGCATGAGAACCACAAGCGAAATCGTTGCCTCATCCAACTGGCCATTAACGACTACGTGTGTCCTTTCTCCATTGTTATCCTTGACAGACTATACAAAGTTTTGAAATTTTGCACTCGCAACCAATGCCTTCATCTCTGGAGTCGACAGGCCACCTCGTAACTCTTCGAAGTGGTAAGTACTATGAAGGCATTGTATTTGCCTTAAGGATGAAATGTAGGGTTTGTATTTTTTCGTTCGTTGTATACGTGCTTGGTCTACGGGGGTTTCACTGTCGCCCATGTCGCAACAGTTGGTTGGTGGGTGAATATAAAGGTGGATGACGCATGTTAGTTTTTTGTAATGGTGGGTGGATGTCGAAATGGAGGTAAGTCAACTCTAGTCGATTTGGTGGGTGATCAAGGTCGTGTTATTTTTTCTACAATGGTGGGTCATTGTTGATTTGGGGATAAATGCAAACCAACAGTTGCTCTTCGCTTTTATGTCGGTCTAAATCGAGGTGAAATTGCCTTCAATTTGGGGGTTTCAATTCAAGGTTGCCCACTTTCAGGGACGTAGTCAGGAATTTCATCTTGGGGGGGCGAAAATACGGGGGATGGAGGGGGGCGAGGGTTTGGGGGGGCTCCACATAGGGAGTTAGCCAATAACCACTATAAATTCAACACAAAAGAGAGTAATAGACAAATCACCAAACAATACTAGCAAGAACAAATTTTCATCTCGTGGTACTTTGTGTGCAAGAGCGAGAATCTCTGTCTGTTGACTGTTCTATTAATCTATTTCTTTTCAATGAAAAACCCACCAGTTACTACATTTGTTCATGTCTCTGACACAAGAAAAAACCAACCTCTCACTTGTGGGAAATTTGAATGGAAATTATGGAATCAAATCGGCTGCTCCAGTGAGGAATAAGGATTTCAAATTTTCAATGTGGTAAATTGGTAATTCGTGAATGAGTGTGATAATTGAGTTATGTTTTAATTGAATTTGATTGAATTTTTCACTTTTGGGTAATGAGCATTAGGCTCAATCTTTTTTTATTTTTTAACTGGACTTGGTTGATTGCAAAAAAAAAAAAAAATCTGGGGCGAGTGTAAGATTTTTGTATGGTTGAATTTTAAAGTGTAAGTTATTGAGTCAATATTTATTAATGGAAAAAAAAATAAAAAATTTTGCGGGGGCGAGTCAAAATTCTTGGGGGGGGGGGGGAGCAAACTGAAAAATTCATTAAAAATTAACTACAAATAGTGGATCAGCGGACAATGTTGTGGGGGAGGGAGGGGACGAAACTGAAAAATTCATTAAAAATTAACTACAAATAGTGAATCAGCGGACAATGTTGGGGGGCGGTCGCCCCTCCCTGCCCCCCTCCCCCCTATCTCTGTCTCTGCCCACTTTGTTTCTGTGGGTATACAGTGTGAATAGATGGAAAATGAAACCATGTGGTAGATTAGGCCGGGTTAAGGTTTACAAAATGTTTTTTTTTTTTTTTTGGCGGTTCCAGTTTCCCCACACACGTCAATTACATTTTGAATTATTGTAATCAACATTGTCAACCTACAATGTGCAACCAACATTATTCTTCTTAAAAACTGGGGTATAATGGTCTTCTTAAACAAAAGATTTTAATAGTGACAGTTCCGTAACGAGGACCTCAGTCACAAACATTTTATAGGTTAGGGACGTGATGTGTTAGAAATCAAAAAGTTCAGCACATCAATCTTCATCGTCAAAAGGATAAAAGGTTCGGGACTCCAAGTGCTATTTATCTTAAAGTTTTACCTCAAAGCCTCAAATATGTGTTTTATATCGATAAAAAAATAAAAATAAAAATAGTGTACGATATAAGGGTCCTACTATTAGGGCAAAACCTCAGTCTCAAAACCCTCACCCCTCTGCTATTAGTTTCCAAATCTCAGTCATATACAGTGAAACATCCGATCTTGACCCATCTCCGAACAACCACCGGACAAAATGGCGTTGGCGTTTGATGAATTTGGTCGGCCGTTCATTATACTGAAGGAGCAGGAGCAGAAGACTCGGTTGCGAGGTCTGGATGCGCAGAAGGCCAACATTGCCGCCGGAAAAGCGGTGGCTCGAATCCTTCGGACCTCACTCGGACCCAAAGGCATGGACAAGATGCTCCAGAGCCCCGACGGCGATGTCACCATCTGTATGCTCCCTTCATTTCCTTCTGATGTATATATGTGTAAATTGATGTGTAGTATTCGTACTTTACTTTAGGGAGATTATGATTTATCATATTGCGTGTGTTGAAGATTGATGCTATTCTTTCTATTGTATGTAAATAGAGGTTGAAATTATTTCCTTAGCAAGATGTATTCCTATGGACATTAGGACACTAAATATTGAAAATCTAGTTTTAGTTTCGCCTTTAACTTTACTGAAATAAATTTTGGTTTATTAAAACTTGTGAAGGTAGTGAAAAATAGACGATGTATATTATAGCATCAAGAGAAAAGTTTGAAACAAATAGAATAACTGAAAGCATTATGAATATCCTTTTTGTTTGAAGAGAAATTTTTTTTACTACTTATTCATGGACAGTAGACGATAGGTGAAAGTGCTTAGAGTTGTTCATATGTTTCAGGATAAATTGCAATGAATAATGGGATTATGCTCGAAGTTGCTGGTCTGTTTCACGTGATAATATTAAAATGATGTATATGTGGCATTCTCTAACAAAAATAAAGATTTTTGATTAAGTGGTTCAACAGTGTGCTTCTCATTTGTGAAAATCTACAATGTTGTAGTTGCAGAACACGTTCTGAATGTTTCTTGCTTTAGAGAAGTTATTCCTCACATCTTGTTGTTTTGTTAGCGAATGATGGTGCGACAATCTTGGAGCAGATGGACGTTGACAATCAGATTGCGAAGCTAATGGTTGAATTATCACGAAGTCAAGACTATGAAATTGGTGATGGAACAACTGGAGTTGTTGTCATGGCTGGTTCACTTCTAGAACAAGCTGAGAAGTTATTAGAACGTGGTATTCATCCTATCCGTATTGCGGAAGGATATGAAATGGCTTCTAGGATAGCTTTTGAACATCTGGAGAATGTAGCCAATAAATTCGAATTTGATGCCTCAAATATAGAACCTCTGATTCAACCTTGCATGACTACTTTATCATCGAAGATGTAGGTGCCAATTCTTAAGCAAAGATTTGATCATGCTTCCCTCACCCCCATAGTATTGTAGGATGCTCTACCCTGGTTCCTGGCATACAATCCAAAAAGGCATATAAATATGTTTCTATTTATTATTTGCTATAACAGGTTGGTAGGGTGGGCAATTATATGGGGTATATCTTTTGTTGCTTTATTTTTGAAGCGCTTATGATATGCTTCTAGCACACGTGCCTTGCAAAATTATTTCTTTTGATTTGCTATAGAATGGCATATGTTAACATTACAACTGATTCCTTTTATTGTGTACTTGTTTTGATGTCTTCAACTTTGTACGCAGTGTAAATAGATGCAAGCGTAGTTTGGCAGAGATTGCTGTCAAAGCAGTGCTAGCTGTTGCAGATTTAGAGAGGAAGGATGTTAACTTAGATCTAATTAAAGTAGAAGGGAAAGTAGGTGGAAAGTTGGAGGATACTGAACTGATATATGGGATTGTTGTCGACAAAGATATGAGTCATCCACAAATGCCAAAGCAGATTGAGGATGCAAAAATTGCCATTTTGACTTGTCCTTTTGAGCCACCGAAGCCAAAGACTAAGCATAAGGTTGACATTGATACAGTTGAAAAATTCCAAACGCTACGCCAACAAGAGCAGAAGTACTTTGATGACATGGTTCAAAAATGCAAGGTGAAGGACTTCCGTGTTTTCCTTTTTCAATTTCCTCTTCAGGTCATCTTTATCATCCTCTGGAAGATTGTTGTGTCTACTCTAGGGGATTTTGCTGACTATGTTGAGTGTCGAGATATTTATACGTATATGGTTCTCTGCATTTTCCTTACAATCTTTTGGTGTTATAGGATGTTGGTGCTACCTTGGTTATCTGCCAATGGGGTTTTGATGATGAGGCAAATCACTTGCTGATGCATAGAAACTTGCCTGCTGTTCGATGGGTTGGTGGTGTTGAGTTAGAGCTGATAGCCATAGCCACAGGTTTGTATAATATTGCAATTTTGTAGTTATAAGATTTGTCTGTTTCGGTACCGTTAATACATTTTGGATTTATAATTGCCTGCGTTTCTCTACTTTGGTGTTTAGGTGGGAGGATTGTGCCAAGGTTTCAAGAGTTGACCCCAGATAAACTAGGCAGAGTAATGTTTCCTCTCTGTAATGCTAGCCTCGTGTTTATATTTACAAATTGTCTATAAAACTCAGTTTGCTTTTGCATGCTACTGTGTAGAAGGTCATAATAAATTTTATGATTGATGATTGCAGGCTGGTTTGGTTCGAGAAAAAGCATTTGGTACTACTAAAGATCGAATGATATACATTGAACATTGTGCAAATTCAAGGGCTGTAACCATATTCATACGTGGTGGTAGGTTGATTTTATCTTATTTCTTCACTGGGCATTGTATTTTTTTTTTTTTTTTTTGAATAGTAGCATAATTTTTCACATGGTTTTGAAATAAAAGTATCCAGCACTGTAATTTTCAAACTACGCTGAGTAACTCTTTGAGAAAATGAAAGAAAAAATAGTGCAGGATAGGAGGAATGGGAAATAATAATTCCATGCACATAGAAATTTGAAACAGATTGTTGTTCTTGATGATGCATTAGGTAACAAGATGATAATAGAGGAAACGAAACGCAGCCTTCATGATGCTTTATGTGTTGCTCGGAATCTTATTCGCAACAACTCCATAGTATATGGTGGTGGATCAGCGGAGATTTCTTGCTCAATTGCTGTTGAAGCAGCTGCTGATAAACACCCAGGAGTTGAGCAGGTAATATGCTAAATTTCCTTCCGTCCTATTACTTTCAAAACTATATTCTAAAAGGTTAATTCTGTCTGCAGTATGCAATTAGGGCATTTGCAGATGCATTAGATGCAATTCCCATGGCTCTAGCAGAGAATAGTGGTCTCCAACCCATCGAAACTCTTTCTGCTGTTAAATCTCAACAGATTAAGGTAATCTTGACATTTTTGCAACTTCTCTGTGATTTGAGGACCAAAACAAGTCTTTCTGTTTCTTTTATTCTATGGGAAATTTGCCCCTTTTCTTGTTGATGTTTTAGGTGTTCATTTGTCTCAAATGATTGTGAATTTTTTATCCAGGAAAACAACCACTACTGCGGTATCGATTGCAATGATGTTGGAACTAATGATATGCGTGAGCAAGACGTCTTTGAGACATTGATTGGGAAACAACAGCAGATTCTTCTAGCAACTCAAGTTGTTAAAATGATTCTGAAGATTGATGATGTTATCTCATCATCTGAATATTAAATTATGTGGTATTTTCTACAAAAAATTTCTTGGTCTAAAAAAATTGTGTACGCTACATAGCTTGCTTGAACATCAGGGACACAGTTTGAGTCGATACATTCCTTTGATGAATTCCTCTGGAGTGGCTTTGTTTTTGTAATGAATTTGTCTGTTTAACGGATTGATGACCTTGTTTACTCTTTAATTATTCAAGAAATGCTTGACCATTATATATTCTGTCTGACGCGCCCACACGCAAGTTTGTAGTCTATTTATGTACCATGAAATTTTTTTAGGATGCTTTATGCCTAAAAGGATATATTGCAAGTGATAAGAAACGTAGTTGGGTATCTAATATGAGGTCTGTATCCCTCCAATCACAGGCTTTGGATAAGGAAACAATCCAAAATTCACAATCCCATTGGTTCTCATTTTTTCTCAGTTTGTCCATTGTAGCAAGCACAAAATTGAAGTCAGGTTTGTTCATCTGCAAATCTTTCAGCATTTAGCCAAACAAAACTTGAACACCAATGGCAACTACCATGACTACAACGGCTATGATCAATGCCAAATGCCTCAACACCAGTACGAAGGGTACTTTTAACCCCTCCAAGAAACCACTCTCTCCCCTCTCCATACAAACCCTTCCGAGGCTCATCACCATCACTTCGAAGCCATTAGGAGTCTCGAGCCTGGCCGGAACTACTCTTGCTGGAGTCATATTCTCCACACTCAGCTCCTCTGATGCTGCCTTTGCCGCCCAACAAATTGCTGAAATAGCCGAAGGTGATAACCGGGGACTTGCCCTTCTACTTCCTATCATTCCAGCCATAGCTTGGGTTCTTTTCAACATTCTTCAACCTGCTCTTAACCAGATTAACAAAATGAGGAGTGTCAAAGGGGTGGTCGTCGGGCTTGGGCTAGGTGGACTGGCGGGCTTGAGTTTCATGCACCCGCCAGAGGCATCTGCCAGCGAAATGGTCATGATTGCGGATGCTGCCACAAGTGACAGCAGAGGCCAGCTATTGCTGTTTGTGGTCGCTCCTGCCATTCTTTGGGTGCTTTACAACATTTTGCAACCAGCTTTGAACCAGATCAATAGGATGAGATCAGATTGAGAAAGGTTATCAATCTTTATATGGGTTACATACATACATGTATTTATATATATGTTCTGCTTCTGGTTTTAGTAGGATTTATCCTGGATATCTGTATGCATATCAAAAGGTTATATTGTGCTTTATGTATATTGTTTGTTCTTAATATTCCTTACCATAAAACTCTTCATAAAAGGATTTTGCTTTTGTTTAACTTGAGGTCCATCGGATGAAAACTTTGACATAAAAGTCGAAAAGAGTAGTCATCCATAATCATCTTTAAAAGTAGAAGATTAATAATACTTTATAACGTCATTTAATACTCCCAAGACCGTCAACAAATCCTCTCATAAATAACCATATAACGAGAAAGACGAAACCTTTAAATAAGTGATTATCCCATTCGTCTACGGATTCCAGTGGATAGTCGCCAGGCATCAAGAACAGCATTAGGCAAAATGGAGGCAAACCACCATTGGATTGAATGTCCCCAGTAAGGTGTACATCGTGCTTCATATCCTATACTCTCAATTGCACTTTCCACATATTTTCCGGCTGATGGTATGAAAATTGATGGTTTCTCTACAAATGCAACCTTTGAAGCCATTTTGGTTGATACATATAATGGCACCTGATCAATTAGCCAACTCAAGAGCTTGAAAAGTATAATGAGGGAAACACTTACAATTAAGGATAAAATTTCACTTGGAATAAAGATTAAATAAATATACATACAACGGTTTAAAGTGTTTGGATTATTTATAGTAATGTTGTCATTTTAAGATATAATCCTTATACCAATATGGTATTAGAGTTCATCAAACTCGAATTAACAAAACGGTCTGTTTAAAGCTCAAATGAACCATTGGATTCCAAGATTCTTATCAGCGTTAAGGATAAAACTCAATATATGATTAAATGAATATACTACATATAACGACTTATGCTACTTTTAAGAATGTTGGTCTCTTTTAAGCAAAATTTTCTTGGGAAAATGTTTTACAGTGAATTGATTTGCGTAGAAATTATTTTACTGAGAATTGTAATTAATTGTGATTCATTGTTATAATTTTTCATGGAAAATGTTGAAAGTTTAGTATCCGTTTGACTTCGTTTTTTTATGAAAATTGTCCATTAAAGTTTTTTTTTACCATTGGGTTTAGAAAAATAATCATATCGAATACCATTCATTTGGCTTTGTTTTGCATGAAAATTGTCAATAAAAGTGATAATTTATTTTCCCTTTGTGTCTAAAAAAAATTTCAATTGCCAAAAAAAAAAAAATATTTACCAACCAAAACATCAAGCATTTATTTTCCTAAAAAATGTAGAAAATTTGAAAAGTTGGAAAACATTTTCCCAAGAAAATTTTGCTTATCAAACACTACAAAAGTTGAAAAATGAAAAAAAAATTCCATGAAAAATGTATAGTATCAAACGAAGCATTAGATTTTGATCACCTCGTCTATAGAGCGTGATAGTTTAGTAGTTTGTCCACTAGTCAAAATAATGATAATGAGGTGCATGGATAATCAAATTGTAATAAATGTTTAAGATCCTTGACTAACTTCAAGGAAAATGAAGTCAGTAACCAAATCGGAAGGTTCTTTATAAATTGAAGGGTTATTTGACAAAGATTTTGATAAAAGTTTTAGAAAATTTGTGTGGTTGAAAAATTGATAAAAATTGTAAATTGAAGTTTGATCAAAATTTTATCCAATAAGCTTAAATTAAACAATTATATACCTGACATTGGACATCTATGCCGTAGTGTTTGTATTCCACATACAAGCATCTGGACAACTGATCAATGTACCTGCAACTCAATTTTATTTCATATAAAAATAAATATTTAATTTGAAAGATATATATTCACAATGTAATTTTATATTAACTAAGTTAAAATTTACAATGTTCAAATCAAACGCTATATGAATTTAGTCAATCTTGGTTGAACAATTGCATTTAAAAATTTAAGTTATTAAAGTCGAGAAAAAGATATTTATATATCTAACATGTTCTATTTCATTCATATTAAATTAGTATTTTCATCGTCCGATACATATTATTTTTGTAATTAAGAAAATGGCCGACTTCAATATATTGAGGGCAGTCCAATTGTAGCTAGCATTATAGCATATGGCCTCGCTTTATTTCAATCTAAACTGCATACCCTATATTATTTAACAACTCCATGAAACCAATAACTTTCTAACATGTGAACTTGGTGGAGCTTTTATAGAAAGGATGCACTAAGGCTGAATAAATCAATAGACGAACATGTCACATGCCACTTCTTAACTTAACTTGGACAACATCTAAGGTCATCTTAGATACTGATTATTATTTTTTTATAAGCGACACGAGATTTTATCTTTAACTAACATGACCATACAAAATGATGATTCATTTGAGGATGTCAATCTTGAAATCCGAATATTCATTTAAGCATTTGACGACTTGAATTCGACAGTTTCAACTTTTTGCACTCTGACACAATATTAATGGCTTGTTCGGTAGAGATTAAAATTGAAAAATTAATCGTTATTGTTGACTTTTATTAGACGAATAAGACCAATAACGACTATATTTTCAATTTTAATTGAATTTTAAGCCATAACAAACAGGAAGTAAGTCTCGATTGTTCATAACAAGGTTGACTATCTAAGATGGGATCTCAAAACTATGGGCATATTTGATATATTGTACGAGACAAAATAACATGGTTTTAACTCGTCTGCCTTTATTAATAGTGTCCGATTCACCATATCGACCATGACGCCGAAATTATTGTAATATATTTGTGGGCATGAAAAGTGAACAAGTTATAGAAGGCGAGATTTAGAGAGAAGAGTGGGGTGGGGGCTTACGCTTTGGTAGCAGCATAGATGGCATAAAGAGGATGAGAAGGTACGACAATGGAGGCACCAGAACCAATATTAACAATTGCACCTTTCTTCCTTGCAACCATTTCTTCTATAATACCTCTTGTAATCAAACTTGTACCCTCCACATTAACTCTCACTAAATTCATCCAAATTTCTTCACCCACTTCATGAAAAAACATTGCTGATGGATATGTAACTCCAACATTATTGATTAAAACCCCAACATCCAAACCCTTAATGCCCTCTTTCATTTCAAGAATCCCATCTGAAACATTTGGGCCCGAAAAGTCGATTTGGAAAATCTTGGTCCGTGTATTGGGATATTTGGCTTGAATTTCATTACTCACATTTTTGAGTTTGCTCAAGTTTCTGCTTACTAGTATTAGGTTTAGACCTTTTTTGGCAAGTTGGAAAGCAAAAGCTTTGCCTATGCCATCGGTTGAGCCAGTGATGAGTGCCCATGATCCATAATTCTTGAGGTTTTTGGGTTTTCTGAAAAATGTTATGAAGATCCATTTGAGAAGGAAAATGGTGTTCTTGATGATAGAGAGAAAACCTAGAAGAGAGAGAAGAATTATCCACAAAGGTTGTGTTTTTAGATGAATAAAGCAGGCTGAGAGCATTTTTTGAACCTTGGGAAGACCTATTTTCAAAGGTTATAGTTTGTTGAGGTTCGTTATAAGCTTTTTCCGGACATACGGAGAAAACCGCAATTAATATTTCTTTATTAATCCCTTTTTTCTACAAAGGAAGAGTGTGAAATTCTTTTTCCCAGACCACGAAATTGGATCCACGCATCAGTTTATTTAAATGCAAAGAACATGATCTACCAGTTCTTCCTGATTGGCAAAAGAAAAGCATACTATTGTTTTGTTTGGTCTGATCATTTTATTTATGTCGATACCATATATACATATTTATTACATGTATGTAATACATGCATACATATAAAAGTGAGATTATAAAAAAAATTCTAATTACGAAGAAATCTCTCTAATTTATAATTCATCTTGCAAGAAGCTTACATGTTGATTATGTGGCTCATATTCTTGTACATGGGGGGCTACAAGGGAAGTAGATGAGTTGGGAGTGTACGGTATTATGAGGTTTGTATACAAAAACCTTATATATGTTGAAACTTTATGTAACTTAAAACTTTATAAAATTAGAAACTTTAGAACTTAAAAATCTAAATTCCTTTATTACCAAAATCCTCCGTGTCAAATCATCTAGAAAATTAATAATGCGTAACATACCTTAATTCTTTGGGAATAGTTCTTTATTATTGGATCTTGAAACTTGAACTGCAATATTTTCACGTCTAGGTTCTTCACTTTTAATCTTGAATTTTGCTTCATTTGACTCTTTAATTCTTGTTCTTGATTTTGTTTCTTGATCCATAGTTTTTATTCTTGAATTCCTTCTTATTGATTCTTAATTGTGGGTTTTGGATATTCCTCTTCAATATGGTTTTTTTTTTTGTTGATAGGATGACATAAAGAATGAAAATCACATATGAATTGGGTATCATAATCCTATATATATCCATAAGTATTTTGCCCGTCATGAAATACAATTATAAAAGAATTTGGTATCTACACATATAATCTGACCCAACACTTTATTTAGATATCATAAGTCCAACAATTTAATTCATTATTGGATTACTTTAATTAGACTCAATTTTAAGATAGTCTTATACGCAATTAATTCCATATGTAAGCTCACATAACAAATTAATAAACTCAACAATCTTCCACTTGAGCCACATATGTTACCTGATTATTGTCTTTAACCTTATGACATCAAAACTTTGATAACCAAAATTATCTCTGAATAACCTCGTCCATTGATTATATCAATATATGATCAAAGCAATCTTCATTATAAGTATTATAACTAAACTTATCAATGGTCACGTATATCAATACAATCAAATGACATAGATCAAGTGTAGAGCACGCATGAAAATTATATGCAATTTGATCCAACTTTTTCACGAAATAGGTTTTCTCCTCACCTTTAAGGAACTCTTCATTATTAGATTCAGAACTTTCTTCCCTACGGGTGTTCAAGACAATGAATTTCTATTTCCTAGGTTGTGCTAAGGTTAGTTCATAGGTTTGAAGAGATCCTACAAGTTCTTCTATTTTCAGTGCATCAAGATCCCTTCTCCCTTCAATAACAGTTACCTTAGGTCTAAACATTTCAGGTAGGGATCTAAGAACCTTTCGAACGATTTTTTACTCAGTAATCATTTCTCCTAAATTAAAACTAGAGTTCACAATATCGTTCAGTTTAGCATAGAACTCATCAACTTCTCATCATCATTCACCCTAAATTCTTCAAACCTCGAAGTCAACATCTGTAATCTAGAGTTTTTCACAATCTTAGTGCCCTCATAGGTTGTCTCCAAAATATCTCAAACCACCTTAGCGGTCTCACACATAGACACTCTCATAAACTCTTCAGGAGACACAGTCATAAACAAAACATGCAAACATTTGCTATTTTAACTACACTCATCCAAGTTAATTTTATTCTATAAGGAAATATCAGTGAGTGTAACTATACCATCAGTAGTGGTAGAAGGTGGATTCCACTCATTTTGCACAAAAATCCACACACGTTCATCCAAAACCTTAAGAAAAGCTCTCATTCGAAATTTCAGTAGGCATAATTACTGTCATCAAAGTATGGCGGTACAAACAATGAACTATCAGACAATCAAACTATGGGCCATGACACGAGATTAGGCTCTGATACCAATTGAGAAACGCAAGATTCGACCGAACTACACTTAGAGGATGGTGATTAGGTATAAATGCAGAAATACCAAATTAATCAACAACCAACAAGTCACAAGTTAATTATATCTAGGTGATTATTCATATAATTTAATTTAGCATATATTTGAATACCGCTTCAATATCAAAACAATAAATAAAGTAGTAAACAACACAGAATTGTTCACTGAGAAGCTCAACGTGGGAAAAACTCCTAGCACTTTGCTAGTCAAAGATCCACTATAAACTGTTAATTAACTTACAGACCACTAGCAAAGTTGACAACACAAGCTTTCCGATCTTCTGTCTGAAGTGCGAAGCAGCCATCCTGAAATGTGCACGCGAACACCAATCCCGACTCTTCTTTGTAAAGAAGTCCTTCTAGGATGAGTACACGACCTCTAATCCTAACGACCGTAAAAACTCGCTTGAGCGAGAAGGCTACTTCGCTTGAGCGACAGTGGGACGAAGGTTGAGCGAGGCAGCCTCTGATTCTTCTGTTCAAGCAGCACTCTGGCGAGCAGCTAGCGAAAAATTGGTATGATTCCTTCTTGTTCCAAACATTGAACTCCGAACCCTATGCTATCCTACCAACTATGAAACATTACAATTCAGTCTCTAAACTTTTATAATTATTCAAGTTGGTCATTTTGCAAAAATGTCCATTTTATTGTCCTTGAATGGAATCATAAATTGTTGATCATGGGTATTTTGGTCTAAAATATACCAAAATGATCATTTTTGCAAGGATTTTTGAAAGTTGCAATTTTTGCAAGTGGCTAGAGAAAAGTTGACATTTTTTACAATTTCCATTATTTTTTTCTTTTTTTTAAGAATAAGTCTTTAAATAATAAATTTTTGAAGAATGTGTAGCTAAAAAGTAAGAAAAGATTTTCAATTTATGTAAATAATATTTTATTATAAGAATATATAGTTGAAAATGAGTATGAGAAAAAAAACAATTTTGAAAAAATGACCACCAAACATGGCTTAGTTGTCACTCTCTCTCTCAACCAACAACGTGTTTTTCTTTTTTAATTAGAGCATTTTTGCAAGGTGGTTACAATTTATAGGTGTTATCAAGTAAGATTTTGATATATTTTAAAAGATTAATAAATTCTAATGAATTTTGTGGATTTAGATACATTTTAAGTTTAAAAATACATAAAACGAAATATTTTAAAATTGGATAAAGCTATTTGTAAACTTTCTTTTACCACTTGGTCGACAGTTGAATGATGTGGCAACTTTATAATTGTTAGATTAAATGTGTGAAATGTGGTATGTGACTGTGCCAAGTGTAAATTCGGTAAGTTGAAGTATGAAGAAAGATACATGCAGCAAGATTGTTTGAAACTTCACCATCTTTAATGAAATTCTTATAGAATTTGTAAAAATCTATTCAAATCTTTTTAAATTCATCTATTAATCAAATTTTTATAAATTCACTAATTATTGAGGATACCAAAAATTTAATGAAATATATTAAAATATCAGTTGGGGACACCTATTTAAACAAATCTCATTAAAATTCTTAAAAATTTGAATTGGGGACACATAAGTTTAGAAAGATTTTCAAAATTCATCAAAATTTTAGTTGAGAATATATTTTTTATTTATACATTTCGTAAAATTCACAACTAATATTTACTTATTATTCACATATTCGTAGGTTCCATGTCTTATAATCACTTCAATTTTAATTTAATTATCTCTCAAACATGTAACGTGAAACAATGCTTTTCAAGTAAAAATTACGCAAGCATTTAAAACATTTATCTTTTCTGAATTTGGTTCAACAACTTCGTAACCTTCAAAATATTACGACAAAATCGATGATTATAATGCATCTTCAAAGTTCGTATAATACCCACCTCAACTGAATATTTGATATTGTGTTTGGTGGCAAGGAAATAATTAACATTTTGCAATCCTTTTGGATAAGCAAGACAATTATCAACAAACAATAGAATTTTTCTAGCAGCTACTTGTCCATTGAGTATTGTCTCGTTGGAACTTAAACATTTTGAGCCTTCAAATTAATGTCCCTTGACTCCCTTTTATTTCCAAAAGTACACTCGTCATTATCAACTCGTTGACATCCATTTTCGGTATAAATGGAAAAACCCTCTAATCATTAATCATTCGTATATCAATTCAGAATCAATTATATTCTGAAAATAAAAATAAAAATATATAGAAAGTATCACAAACATGCCAGTTGATTGATATGAATGCTAATTCTACTTGAAACGAAATATACAAGATTAAGAAAAGAGAAAAAAAAAAAAAAAAAAAAAAAGACACATTCTTTCCACTAAATCTGTAAATAATGGCAGCATTTAACTGAAGGAACAAGGGACTGAATTTTTTACATCCCTAACATTTGGCTGCAAACAATTCAAATTGGGTTCAATTCTATAATTATATACATTTTAGACAACCTAGGAAAGGTGAAAAATTGGAAAGAATGATCACGTGAACTACATATATGTTACAAAGTTGAAATTATCTCAGACAGCTGCTGTAGTCCAAGGTGATTGGTCATTGGATTTGTTACAAAATTGTGCCCAGTAACCAAATATGCAACAAGAGACAATAAGCTATGACACCAAGCCTCGCCCTCGGACGACCCATCAAAGCTCGACTACCAGAAACCCTGAGTTGAAAATAAGCATGAGAATTATAAAGAAAATATAGATAAACATGAATCTGCAGTTAATCTTAATCCTCTCTATTTTCTCCAGTTTCACGGTTATGAAGTTAAGCACATAAAAACCAAGGAAATTTTTGATTTTTTAAAGAAATTAGAATAAACATAGGCATTTTACCAAATTCCATCAATTCGATCTGCAACTGTTTTTCCATTTCTTGGAATCATACCGGATGTATTAAGAGACTTGAATATATGACCTGCAAAAAAAGAGTTCAGTGCAAATTTTCCAGTTCTTGTAGTCTAAATAAGTATCAATTTTTTAACCTTTATCATCATCTTCTTCTTCATTGTTAACCAATCGTTCAGACTCGGAATCAATATCGATAGCAACATTATCACTCGGGCTCATCCTCATAGTTCGCACATGAGCAGCAGATGGAACGGGAGAAATGTCGTTACTCTTTCCAGGTGATCCCTGCAAGAGTTAGAAAGTAGTACTTATAGTGCCCCTTCCCAGCCTCACCACCTATGAAGCACCGACATGAACACGTCGACACACGATTTTTTTTTAAAAACTATTAACACGACACGTTGATTAAATTCTTTAAATGTTTTTATTTATATAGTATAAATTTAGTTTTATACTTGTTATTAATTTTTCTTTTTGAAATCTTTTAAATATGAGTACATATTTGTTATTTAATAATAACTTTAAGTTAAAAATATATAATATTTCTGAAAAAGAAAAAAATGACCCAAGGACGTGTCGGACACGGACACGCTACCCTAGTTGAAGTGTCCATGCTACAAATATATAGAGATTTTTCTATTAACATGATTCAGAGTTTAATAAAATGAAAACAACTTCACCATATCTTGTATTTCTGGCGTCTCTGACTTTGTAGGCAAGGAAGCTTCAGAGGTTCCTCTTTCGTGGCCATCCTCTGAAGGAGCAATTCTAGCTTGATTAGAATCTTGAAGCAATTTAACCTTGTTCGACAAGTCACTCACAAACATTTGGGACCCGTGCAACTCGGCACCAAGGTCATCGATTTTGGATTTCAAATTTTCTGATTCCACCAACATGGCCATAACCAGTTTGTCAAGCAAGGGTACTAGCCATATCACACCAGCCACTTTATGATCATCAATCAATTCATTGTTCCCCAACTTCCTGACAATATTTTGCAGACCCAATTCGAGCTCCAACAATTCATTATTCATCCTTTCCGAGTCTTTCTCATTTTTTGTATTCTCTTTAACTTTATTATTCAGATTTTCAATTTCAAATACCTGTTTATCAAGGGTTGACCGCAGCTCTTCTTTTTCATGAAACAGCGAGCTTACAATCTTCTGCGATTTATTAAAGTTATCAACAATGTAGAACAGCTTTCTCACATCAGACGTGTCATGGGGCTCTACCCCTCCAACAGCAAACGCGGCGTCTGGCACTTCAATCTCATTTATCTTATCAAAGAGGATTTTCATCTGAGGCATTGCTAGGAGAGAGTCTTCCATTTCTAAAACAAATCATGAAAAAGGGGCAAATTTTAAAGAAATAGATGAGAGGCAGAACAATACATTACCTGCCTGTTTGGTACAGTACTAAAAAAAAATCTTAAAATTATGTCTCTGTAAATTGTCAAATGCTAAATTTCATAAAGCTAAGATGTTTAATTATATCAAACATTTGCATACCTTGAACTTTTGATAATGAAGTAGCATACAGAGATGAAAGTTCTGCTTCTCTTTTTTTCAATTTATCCACTTCCGCTTCACTATTCTCTTGTTTAAGCCTCATTTCATTGAACAGGTTTTCTTGTAATTCCAGATCAGCCTCCAGTTGAATGATTCTATCTTTGTACAGATCCCTTTCATCCACCACTCTATCACAAGTTTGTTTCATTTCTTCGAATTTGTTCTGCGTACTGCTTTCTAAAGAGACTATAGTATTCTCCAGCCTTTGCTTGTCTGTTTCCACATCCTTCACTCTCTGTTTCAGACTTTTTATAAGCTCGACCATACTTATCATTCTATCTTTCGTTATATATAATTTTCTCATCAGAGTTGAGTTATACTCATCCGTAAAGGCAGAGAGGTTTTCAAATTTATCAGCTATAATCTTGTCTTTCAGATGAAACCCTTCAACCATCTTCCCAATATGTAACAATAGATTCTCACCATCAGCTGCATTCACCTCACCATTAACTACCTCCACGTTACGAATGTTATCACAGCTAGATGGTAGAATATTTGAAATGGAAGAATCATCCTACAAAAGGGGGAAAATGTAATGAGACCATCGGCTAAGAAAGACTCAATATCTCTAATAAGAATGTCATAAGAACCATTTTTATTACACGAATAATGGAATTAACAACAAAGTTTTTATTTTCATGCTTGTACAGTTTAGTATAATCTTATTACATGCTTGTAATAATCTTTCATTAACAAATTTCTTACTTTTTTATTTACTTATTTATTTGGGGCAAGGGGGTCAGGGAGAGAGTGCTCAGTAGGCATATCAGGATTACAGTGAAGAAACAGCAACATATCATGTCCATTCAACAAGAAAATATACCTCCACCACAGAAGAGTTTTGCGGCACATCTGAGTCGATTTCAAGAAAACAATCCTTCATTTCTTTAAGGAGAAGATCTATGTCCTTTAGACTCTCAAATTTCTTCTCATAACATTGTTGTTGTAGGGAAATTAGAGTTTCATCTTTAAGAAGCGACTGAAGACGGCTAAGCTGACTAGATAGCTCCAGAGACCGGATCTCAGTGCTACCATGTATTCCTGCCAACTCTTGCATGCATACATTCAACTTAGAATTAAGTGCTAACATTTCTTGTTCAACACTTCTCTTTTCATTAACAAGTTTGGCCATTTTATTCTCTGCACTTAACAATGCTTCCTCGAGCGATTTGATAGTTAAGGAGGCATCAACAAGTTTGCTAGCCTGTGAATCAGCTTCATCTTTGAGTTTCTTTATCTCATTGTCCAACTCAATTCTGCCAATTTGTACCTTGTTGTTTTCATCAGCCAAGAATGCAACATTCGTTTTTGCCTGAGACAATGCATCTTCTAGGGATTGTATGGTTTTGTCAGCTCCAACCAACGTGCTAGAACAAATAGAAAATTCCTCTTTTAATTTCTGTAGCTCTTCTTCTGCAAGAGCTCTTCTTTGTACAGATACATCTTTCTCATTCATGAGCTTGGAAATATTGTTCTCAGCTAGTAACAAAGCATCTTCGACTAATCTTCTATTTACAGAAACCTCTTCAAACTTTAGTGTTTGAGAATAAGCTTCCTCTGTTGCCTTTTTCAATTCATCCTCCACATATGTCTTAGCAACTTCTAGTTCTTTCTTCTCTTCTAGAAGTAGAGATACATTGCTTTTCGCCACTGATAAGACGTCTTCTAGTGACTTTGTAGTCATCTGGGATTCTAATAACTTGTTGACAAAAACACTTGCTTCTTCCTTTACTTTCCTCAATTCTTGTTCCACCTCCATCTTTGAAGTTTCACATTCACTGAGATATCCAGCAAGCCATTTCACCTTTCCTACATGCTCTTCGAAAGCCAAATTTGCTGGAGGAATAATGCCATCAATTGACTCCATTATTCTCTGCAACATGCTGTTTCTTTCTGATAACAACTGCTCAATTTCATCTCGATGTTCATTCATAGCAACAAGATCAGCCTCCAACTTGGGAATACGCTCCACAACAAGCGACAATTTACTGATTTTATCAAGAGATTCATCCAATGTGAATACTTTTTGTTGTAATTCACTCTTCAACTTATCAATTTCATTTTTCTTTTCATCCAAAGCACCTTTCAAGTTTTCCCGTTCCTGAGAGAGCCCCTTGCCTTTTTTAACTGCCATGGATAGCTTCTCTCTGAATAGAGAGCTCTTCCCCTCCAACAGTTCAAGATTTCCCTGCAAAACGGCCTTCTCATCTTTTAGTGCATTGCATTCTTGAGTTACTTTTTCCAACTCATTTAACAGAAGATCCACCTTTGTTCTATCTAAAACATCTTCCCCTACTACTAGCTCGTATAGCCTCAATTCCTGGTCTCTAATATAAAGAAGAGTCTGGATGTTTTCAAAGATTTCCTCTCCAGCTTGAGAAGATTCAAGGCGACTAATCTCTTCTTTCATCTTTGTAAGGCATTTGTCAATGATTATGGTCCCGTCAAACTGCTCTTTGCAGACTTCTTCCTGATCCTCTCTTGCAATTCCAAATGCCTCCATCAACATACTTGCCATTTGATCCTTCTCCAAAGAAACCCGATATTCCTTTTGAATGACCCCTTCAAATTTCTGTCTCAAATTCTCCAATTCCATATGAAGATAATTCTTCGCCTCTGTTTCTACCAAAAGTAATCTTGTTAGGTGATCAATCTCAATATTTGCAGCTTCCTTGGCTTCAACTACCTCATGTTGTAACTTCTCCACTGTTTCATTTTTATTTCTCAAGTCCTCCAATTCTGCTTGAAGATTGCTCTTCTCCTGTGTTACTGAAGAAAGTGAAGTAATTAGGCAATCAATCTCACTGCTAGAAGATTCTTTTGTTTCAGCTATTTCATGTTGTAACTTTACAGCTTCTTCTTTAGACAGATAAAGTGAGTCCAGAAGCCAACGTATACGGGCATCTAGTTCACTTGATAGCACCGTTTCTGGGAAATCAAACAATGATAAGGTATCTTTCATTCTATGATATTCCAGAGACATAGCCTTCATTGTTTTCCTTTCATCTACAAGACATTTGCATTTCTCAATGAAATCTATTGATTGCAATTCCTCCATTACATCAGCCCCTGATAATATTTCTCTACATTTCTGAAGAATTGTGTCCTTCTGCACAAGAGATTCCCGGAGTGAAGCAGCCAAGTTTTCACTTGATGCCAAGTCTTTACACTGTTCTGCAGCCACTAGAGCACTCGACTTCTCTTGCAGTTCAATCAAACAGTTTTCCAGCTGACTTGTTTTCTCAGCCAATAATTGCTTTAGTGAGTCTCTGTGTTGTACTAGTGACTTTCCTTTTGTCACGGCCAAGTTGAGCTTCTCTTTAGTATTAGCACATTTCATCTTCTCCTGTTCAACTAATGCACTCAGTCTACCAATTTCTGCATTTGCATTCTCAACCGTTAAGTTCTGTTTATCGATATGTTCTACCAATTTCCTGTTTTCTACTTTGAGATTCATCAGATTTTGGTAAAGATACTCCTCGTTTCTTTTTAGTTCAAGCAACTTATTCCTGGCAACAACGATAATTTCAATTTCATCTTGCACATTGATATCTGATATAATCTCAGCCAAACATCCTCTAAGTTGTTTAGCTTCAGAAAGGAAACTGTTGTACTCAGCTACCTTTGCATTGAGAATCTCAATTTCCTGGTCTTTCATGTGTAGTGTAGAATGAAGTTCTCTAATTTTGCCCTCAGTCTGTGAATATTCATTCAAAGCATTCCCAAGGAACTTTGAGCACTCGCTTATTGTCTCGTGCAAGGAGGTACTAGATACCAAGTTATATTCTTCCAAAACTCCAACATCCATTTGATGAAGATGATCAAACAACCCAACCCCATTTTCACCAAGCAAAGATCGTTGCTCGTTTAAAGCTTTGATTTGATGACAAAGATGAGCGAGTTCTCTTGTAAATTCTGCTCTTTCTTCCTGCATGGAAAGCAGAGTTTATGTTGACGCAAGAGATTCATATATACGAGGTGGAATAATTATATTGACAATTGAACCTTGTATTCTTGTGCATATCTATCCTTCTCAGCAAGCATGTCCCGCAACTGTTCAATCTCAGCCATCAAATTTCGGACATTGATCCCAATATCTGATTCTTCAAATTGAGAATCCTGGATATCATCGTTATCCTCAAAACTCTGAAGAGTCTCAGAAGTTTCCATCTCGTCTGGACAATCAACAAACATATCCTCCCTTCCCCCATCTTCTGCTGCACTTGAATCATTTGGATAATTCTGGATGGAATATAATGCAGTCCCATTAGTTGGATCTCCATGATCTACCTGCAGCTTGAGATTAGTTCCCAAAATAAGAACACTGAATTCTGAGTCATCTGTAATGAAAGTTATACAAGTTAAAGCTGCAAGACAAATTAAGTGTGGAAGTGCAATGCCCAAACAACTAATACTGGAGAGGGATGATCATGGTGTTTCAATGGATAAAAACAACTTAAACAGGCAATCAAACATGATCTACACCATTTTTTCATCCATTACTGGATTTTATGACCTTCAATCTTGCGAAGTTGTGTAGCATAGAACACACTCAAATCAAAATATTGGTCCCAAACAGCTTTATTTCTTATTAATTTTAGCCTGTTCATTTGAAGGCTCTCTTAGTATCCAGTCATTCTGAATTTCGAGATAAAACACAAAATCTAAAGATTGTTTTCCTTAGTTCCAGCACCATAGAAATACAATTTTCACAAATTTAGTGCCTTGTTTGTAGTCCAAAATGGCTAGATGAAAAGTTTTAGAATGACTCAATATTAACAATCCACTGAAAGATACCAAGCAGTCTACAATTCCATGCAGTTCAAACTGCCAACAATTTCAAGGGATGAATTCATGTATACTTAAGGGTGTAAATTCCCTCCTTTTTCTGTACTGGATGGGTGATGCTGGCTGCCAGAAAAATGGTGGCAGTGGCAGGCCAATAGGGGGCCCTCACAGGCCGTGCAGCCGACCTTACACCCCTAACTGCACCTTGGTTCATAAACACCTGTTGCCTTTGCCTTACATATAGACAGCAGAAAAGCTCCAGTCTTGGCTGGCCTAATATGCATTCCAAACTTACGTATACCGATTACAAAATTCCAGTTCATGCATTCAAATATAACTGCAGACAAGGCTACCAAGAATACATGAAGAAAACCACAGTTTTACACCAACAGAGAGAAGAAAACTGAATTATTACATGAGAAAAAGAAATCAAATACATAAACATAACAAGATTGAAATAAACCAATTTAGTAAGTGGAAACCTGATTAACTGTATCATCATCACTCTCAGCTACAACTTCAGCGGGCTCAACAGGGAAAAACTCATCTTTTTCTCCATCTTCGCTAGGTGAAGTGCCTTCTCTCCCATGATTATCTAACATTTCCATCAATCATAACACAAAATCGAGGAAGCCCAATTGACTGTATCGCCCTTCTCACTAAGACCAGACCTGAAACTCAGTAAAAAAAACTCATCATTTTTTTGCATATTTGAAACAATAAATAATTGTTCTAGAGATAAGATTGGCTTTTACACGTGGATTAGAAGATAGAAACAATAATCACGGGATTGGGCTACTCTACAAGACTCAATAAAATCACATAAAGAAATATGCATCTTCATATGAATTTTGAATAAAAGAACAAGAAAAGATAATAAACTTCAAGAAATGGAAACAAGAAGGATTATTTGAAGCGAAAGATTTTACCTTGAAAAATGGATTTCCTAAACTGCGTTTTTCTTCGATTTTGCAGTGTTACAAAACGCAAAAAGAATTATCGATTTTACCGTTAGTTTTGATTGGGTTGCTCTTGAATCATGATATTCTGATGGGTTTTTAGCAAGCCATATCCATGTGAGGAGTCAAACACTGCCGTTACGGTTGAAAATATTGCATTGGGAAGACAAATGTCAACTGAACTCGAGCGGGCGTCGGTGTATGGAAGAAGCGAAATCATATGTCGCATTTCACTGGTGCGAGTTATTTAACCCGACTTTAACTGGGTCTTGATCTCTGTAATTAGGTTCTGGTATGGACTCACTTGACCAGCATAAATACCAATAAAAGTGGGTAGGCTGACCAAACCTACTTTTCACCGGTACTTCTTGATCAATAATAAAGGTCAAATTAAAAGTGTAGCGAGGTCTCTATGCTCGCTTCCTCGATATTTTTTGTGGGTATACCGTGCTCTGCTCAATCTTAAAATTCGTTTTGACACCACAAACAACAAAAGATATATAATAACTAATTGATGATGAACAATACTTGTCAACGTAAAATTAGTGTACGTGGATGGATTCTCCCGTAAAATTTAGAGTAGCTGTTATTGATCATTGAGAAGTCCCAAATATTATTCTCTTCATTAGGATTGAATAATTTTCTCTATCAAATTTTGGAATATAATAGAAAAGAGCCATCTCATCTATACTCAATCTAACGTGACCTTTATTTCATCCATTGCAAGTTAGGCATGATCTAGAATGAACTTTGATCTAGGTTGGGTCATATGAAGAGGAGATTATGTTAATCCTAGAGCCGCTCTATTACCCACCCCACTCCATCCCATCCCACCCCACCCCTTTCTTTACGTTTTATTAGAAAATCAGCTAAAAAATTTTTTTATTAAAAATGAGACTTAGTGTCTGTTCGGTAAAGATTAAAATCGGATTAAAATTGAAAAATTAGCTGTTATTGTTGACTTTTATTAGACGAGGGGAACCTAATAACAACTATATTTTCAATTTTAATTGAATTTTAATCCCTATCAAAGAAAGCCTTAATCAACAAATACCATTTTAATTAATCAACAATATGCTTGAAAACACGATAAACTTGATTATTACTAATTTACTTACTTATTTTCTGTTTGCAAACTTACCCTTGTGTCATGAAGTCACTTTTAGCCCTCGACAAATTAGTACGTTACATTTATCTTTCTAGTAGTTAGATAGTAAATTTGTAGTGACCAATCAGCTAAAGAAAAGGCCATCTCCAACCCTCTCTTGCATCCTTTCACATCTCTTCGTATTGTTTTAAAAAAAAAAAAATCATTTTCAAATTAGCTACTACAAGAGGAGTTTCATATCCACCGTCGACTCGTACATATTAGTAAGTGGCCAAACTAACGAAATCGAATGCGGGCTCTATGCCTAGCGGTAGTGTTATGGTATTTTCAACATTTAGACTATTAAATTAAGAGTTATAATACAAAATTAAAAACCGAATTAAACATCTTATACTAAAATTGATAACAAAATCAAAATTTTAGTTCTCGATCTCAAAATTGAGAACTGTCTAAATTAGAAGCTACCCGTCTTGTTCTGCCATTTAAAAAATTATAAACAATTAGTCAACGACAGCGTGAGATAATCCATGAGCTGGTACGTTTTGTACAACGTTAATAAACGTGTGAACATTTTTCTGTTTCAGGCCATCCAGAACCCGGCCCATAGCCTGGAAAGTAACTGTAATTAGGGCCAAGAAGTCCAAGTCAGAAAGCTTGACGTACCACCGATTACTGCACAAACCCATACGACGTCATCTTCTCGATCAGATTATACATACACACGAACTTTTATATATATATATATATATCCGCAGAAAATTCAAACATTTTTTTCTTCTCTTTCTAGAAGTTCTCACCATTTGAATTGAATCAGTCTCTTTTGATCTCTGTATATGCACACACATATATTCATATATAACGATATATGTGTATATTTGTGTGTGTATATCCAAAATGCCGAGCTTGACAGTGAAATTGTACAGCGTGCTCTTCAAGTTCCTCCTCAAACGCAAATTACAAACCCTAATTGAAAACCCAAATTCTAATCCTAATTCCATCTCGCATGGGGTAGTTTCAAGGCCCGATGAAAGCATCGCAGCTGCAAATCCCAGCTTTTCAATGGACGGCGTCGCCACCAAGGATCTACATATTGACCCTTTTACCTCACTTTCGATCCGGATTTTTTTACCGGACTCTGCGATTGGTTCTCCTAAATCGGTGCCGAATCTTAGGGTTAGTGTTCCATCGAGCAAGAATTTGAAGAATTTAGGGAAAGTTTCGGAAATTGGGGTTGTTTATGGGGGCTATTTGCCGGAGAAGAACGGGAGAAATTGTAGGAAGTTGCCCATTATATTGCAGTTTCATGGAGGGGGATGGGTGAGTGGGGGTAATGATACAGTGGCTAACGACATGTTTTGTAGGAGAATAGCGAAATCATGCGATGCAGTGGTGGTGGCAGTAGGCTATAGATTGGCCCCAGAGAGTAGGTACCCGGCTGCGTTTGAGGATGGAGTGAAGGTCTTGAATTGGTTGGCGAAGGAGGCGAATTTGGCAGAGTGCAGTCGGTCATTGGGGAATGGGAGGATTGAAGGTGAAGGTATCGGAACAATGGGACGAGATGGGAGGAGGCAGCAGATTGTTGATGGGTTCGGTTCATCCATGGTTGAGCCATGGTTGGCTGCTCATGGAGACCCATCTAGGTATATGCTTTCTTTCTTATTTAAGCTCCCGTGTATTATATACGGATTATAATGATTAGTTTTCAAGTAAAGAATTCATATCCTGTTAACAGCTTTTGATTGAATGTTTTTTAGAATTTCAGTGAATGAGAAGCGTGGGTTTGAATAGTAGTATATTGAATATGATATCAGAGTTTTACTTTGATTTGAGTGAGTCCCCAGGTTTTGCTGTATGATCTTTACATGTAGTTTTACTTTACAGCATCATGTTGTTGTTCTTGTTTTAAAATATGGACAAGCAGAATCCTTAAAAGTTGTTTTTCCTTTTTCTGTATAGTTAAGTTGTCAATGATTCCATGCTCACAATCTTAAACCATTAAACATCACGATTAGCAGTTTTGAACTTTCAAACCACCTAATCAGTTTGAATTGAATGGTGACTTTATTGTTTTCCCAACTAACAAGGTCCAATCACTGTGTTTTGAAAGAAATTTAGATGCGTGGAAGTGGAAAATGATGTAATATTTTTGGAATTCTAAACCAGTTCTTGGCTACATAGTTATGATTTTTGACACCTTCACGCGCTCTACCTTAACCACCGGTTTTTTTACCATGATAATGTGTTGCCAATCATCAAAGCGTCGTGCTATGAGCAATTAATTCCATGCCAGCTTTTCCTGTCTCCCATATCTAATTTCACCGATCCCTCCCCTCCCCTCCCCTCCATACCATTTCCATCATTTCTACACAAAGATGCTTGTACCTACCTCTCTTTTCTACTCACATAGCTGCAGTATGTAATCCCCATTGCTTCACACAGTTGACATTTGTTTTTTTTTTTTTTGTTGTTCCTTTTTTGTGTTTTTGGTTCCTTAGCATCAACATTAAAACTTCTCTTTTCTTCTTTTTAAAAAATGCTTTAGTTTTTGAAATCAAGATGAAGGATTATGGTGTTTACAAGGAACAGAAATGACTGGACTGATAATAATCCAGCCATCTTAACACACCGACTTAACTCTCATTTTTGAAGCTTGCAATTTAATCTTACATTACATATTATGTGTTAAAGGAAATGGAAGTGGAAGTAATCTAAAGATTCTGGATCTGTTTCAATGTGGTTATCACTTATTTAATTGACTCTCTCATTTTCAACAAAAAGTGTGGAAGGTTTTGCACTTCTGTACTTTGCTGCAGAATCATGTCATTTTCGTTGAGAGCACATTACTAGTAGCCTTGTCTCGCAATTTGTAATGATTTGGATAATTGTCTTTGATTTGGCTTAATTAAGGCAACGGTTATGTTGCAATTTGGTTCCATAGCATGATATTTTGAATGAGTAGAATCAACTAACTTGCCTGGGTCTTCAAACAGATGCGTTCTCCTTGGAGTCAGTTGCGGTGCCAATATCGCCAACCACGTGGCGCAACATGCGGTCAAGTCGGGCAACCTTTTGGACCCTATAAGAGTGGTAGCACAAGTCCTTATGTATCCTTTCTTCATCGGAAGCACACCCACACGTTCCGAAGTTAAGATGTGTAATTCTTACCTTTATGACAAATCTATGTCCATTCTTGCATGGAAACTCTTCTTACCCGAAGAAGAATTCAACTTGGACCACCCAGCTGCTAACCCTCTTACCCCTGGGAGAGAGACACCCCTGAAGTACATGCCACCGACACTGACAGTAGTGGCTGAACATGACTGGATGCGGGATCGGGCCATCGCATACTCTGAGGAGCTTCGAGAGGTTAATGTGGATGCCCCCGTACTTGATTACAAGGATGCCGTACATGAATTTGCTACCCTCGACGTACTTCTCAAGACCCCTAAAGCCCAAGCTTGTTGTGAGGATATTGCTATATGGGTTAAGAAGTATATATCTCTCCGAGGGCACGAGTTTTCTTACTAACTATATACACAGATATCATCCATGCCATCCAAAGACACTGAAGCTGAGTACTTAAAAGCAGACTATAGTTCCATTATCTTCCCTGAATTATGGGTGGGGATGCAGTAGGCGGAGGGGCATAGTTTTGAGTTTCTAAAGCTTGGTGAGAATCATTGTTGAAGGTGGCTGAGAATTTTTGTACATTTTGTTATATGGCTTGATATTATTGTACATAATTTATTTTCAACCCTGGGATTTTGTTCCTTTAGTTTTGTTCATAATAATATCTTTCTGCTGATTGAAAGCGGCCCATGTATGTCATCATTTATTCATTCTTTGAAGGTTAATAGCTGTTTTTTGGTACAAGAAACAAGGGAATTAAAATTAGATTATCTCTCTAGCATTCTGTTAATGTTTACATATCGGAATAAAGCAGCAATGAGGAACTGTAAGGTTTATATGCCTTGAGTTGATACGGTGATCTTTTGGACTTTTTTCGCCTTTCCCCCCTTTGTCGGTTTCAGTATTCTATTCTATGCTATTACTGCTGTAAATGCTGAATCATTGGCTCTTCGTGAGGGACTTCAATTTATTTCCGAAAGAGAGGGGGTTGCAGATTGTCGCGGTAGGATGCGATGCCCTCCAGCTAGTCCACAATATGAAATTGACCAAATGCATTGATTAAATTAATTTTTGAACATTTACAACAATACTACATAAATACAACTAATAACATCTTCATTCGTAACTTTTACAAATTAACGTAACTCAATTTAAAAACATATAAATAACAAGTTATCCAATAAGATTAATTAAATGTATATAAATACCAAAAAATAGATACTAATATTAAAACATTGATGATCCATATCAATAGAAGTTATAAAAAATAAATATTTTTAAGTAATAATAATACTTACCAATTATTTGATTTAATTAGTAGTTATCACCGTTGATGAAATGAAGGAACTTCAAAATCGATTTGATAATGAGAATGTATGTTTTAAAATTATCAAATGATTTGAATTTATACTGCAGTGGACGTTGCTTACCAAATGAAATTGGAAAGGGGAAGAGAAAGGATAAGGCCCAAATGTGGACGTTGCTTACCAAATGAAATTGGAAAGGGGAAGAGAAAGGATAAGGCCCAAATGTTAGGCTAACAAAAAATTAATTTGGCTGGATTTGATTGGTTTGTTTAATTAATTTGATAATTTATTTAGAAAAAATTAAAACGATTTAATTAATTCAATATAAAAAATAAAAAAATTTATTTAAATTCGAATCTTATTCGATTTTTTGATTCTTGGTATAAAATCGAGAAGCGATTCAAACACATCGGTTCTCGATTCAAATACACATTCGGTATTTAACTTATGAAGAACTGTTCGGTTTGATTCGGGTTCAGATTCGGTTCGATCCGATTCAATAAAAGTAATGATATTTAGTACCATTGAAATTACAATCTCAATCTAGTGACATTAACGCGACATTAAATAATCCATGGAAATGTCAAAAAATCAAATGCACCTTTTCCAATAACGCGCTAATTGCCCTTGTCTCCCTTGTCACTGCAATCTCTGCTGAAAAAGGAAAACCCAAAAATCCTATAAAATTCTCTGTTAACCCCACCCAAAAAACCATGTACATGCCTGAAAAACCCCAACAACAAGCCATAGATTTCTACAACAAACAAGAAACCGACCGGAACAGTATGATCATCCAAGTCCCTCCTCCTCACCATCTCATCACCAACGGCGGTGACACCGCCGCTGCCAGTAGCGGTGGAGGCGATGAAAACGCCATTAATGAAAACTCAACCAACCCATCGTTCTCCTATGACCCAAAAACAACTGGCCCCAAGAAACGCGCCGAGACCTGGGTCCACGAAGAGACACGGTCCCTCATATCCCTTCGCCGAGAAATCGATTCTTCATTCAATACCTCGAAATCGAATAAACACTTGTGGGACCAGATTTCGATGAAAATGAGGGAGAGAGGGTTCGATAGATCCCCCACTATGTGCACCGACAAGTGGAGGAATTTATTGAAGGAGTTCAAGAAAGCTAAGCAGAATCAAGACAGTAATCAAGATAGTAATGGAAATGGTTCTGCCAAGATGTCTTATTACAAGGACATTGAGGAGATTTTGAGGGAGAGGAGCATGAATGAAGCTAATTACAAGAGTACCACCCCTCCTGCTGCTGCTGCTGCAGGCGGTTCCAAAGTTGAATCCTTTTTGCATTTCCCTGATAAAGGTTTTCTTTTTCTTGATTTTCGGTGTGAAAAATGATGTAACTTTGGAATCTTGGAAGTGGGTTTTGTTCAATTTGTTTGTTGATTTGTGTTATATGAGCTCTTTGATTTGAACTTTGAAGGATAGTTTCTTTATTCATAATACTGATAAGGGCACGTTGAAGTGAGGGGAAATAATTGTGATTTCAATTGTGAATTAACTTTTTAAATTTATGTGTTTGGTGCTGTTACAAGAACCATCCCTTATTGTGTCTTGATTCTCTTGATTCTGGTTCTTCTTGTGCATTTTCGGACAGTGGTATGCTTAATTATTTGATCACTGTTGTTCTTTTATGTTGTGGCTTGGGAGAATGTGTAAGAAGTTTAATTTTTTGAAACAGAGCTTTTGAATTGTATCTTGCGTTGTATTTTGTTAATTCAAACGGGTCATCGGAAATGAATGATATGGTGAATTGTACTCTTTTGACTTAGGTGCTCGAGCACATGTGCTTGTGTCCTTTTGGGTGGTTTCATATCGTTGGCAAGAAATGGGGAAAAAGTTCAACTCTTGAGAGAGGGAATGTGTTCGATTTGTCTGTTTCTTATTCTTTTAACATTTTAGTGGTGTTTGGCTGCTGGGAATACTAAAAATGGACGAGAATGTCTTGGAGCTTTTTTTCTTTGTCAGTTCCAATTAGGAAGTGTTTGCACCTGCATAAAAAGTGTAATAATGAAGAAATGATTACTTGTTTCCTCATATCTGTTCCATCTTGACAATTCCCTATCTCTGCATCTGGTGTAGATTAATTTTGAGAATCGCTCTTGATGTATGCCTATCGTAAGAATTAAGATTGATGCCTTTTGAAGTCATACAATTTTTTTATGAATTAATTGTTTTGCCAAATGTTCACTAAAGTAGCATCAATTTCAATAACTTCTGAATTTATTCAGCTTCTGCAGGTCTTGATGACCCTGGACTTACTTTTGGACCTGTGGAAGGTAAGTTATATTATTGTTATGTCTTTCAAACTGTTCCAATGTATCAATATCTTTGAACTTGTGATCAATTTTGGTCAATAGTCACAACTACTGTTGCAATTATATTTCACCTTGTAGCAAAATTAGGTAATAAAGCTCTAGATAATTCCGTTGTTAAAATTTTTGTTGTCATTATGTCTTATGATTTTGTTTCGTAAAGAAACTCTATTTTTATTTTCGAGGTCTGCGAGTGCTGTTTGCTTGGATTTCTGCGTGGCCACCTTTGCTCCATGTATTCTATGCGTAACGCATGTGCACCTCATTTAATGAAGCAACCAGAGTCTGGCTTCCCTTGTTAATCTAACTTAAAAAATTTCTCTTGAAAAAGAAAAATAATAGTAGACCAGCTTTGGATGAGAGAGAGAGATGGGTACTTGAAAATATTAATTTTAGGCAGTGAATTGTTTATGGAGTTATCATTGCATGTACAATCTCACTGGATTAGCATGATTTTGTAGTGAACTTACATAAACAGATTTTGATACTGTTTATTTCTTAGTAGTGGATGGGACGCTCCTTTCACACCACATGCCATTTGCGGCTTAGAATTTCATTCTTACTCTTTCCTTTTAAGCATGATGGTTGGTGGAACACTATAGGTCTAAGACAAAATTTGATTAGTTAATTTCATAATATAAAATAAATGCTAAAATTATGTGAAAATGGAAACTTCTTAAGAAAGTTCTCTAAATTGATATAATCCAATATTGTGTAGCGCTCTCTGATCTTATTTCAGCATGTTTCTGGCACGTTATGTGTCTGTTTAACTTCATGAAGGTTTCTCCATCCACGCTTCTGAATTATTTGGCCATCATATCTTGCAATTAATTTCTTATGTGTTGTACACTCTTCCAATATTGCCAATTTTTAAGGGCATTATTTTTCTTTTTTCTTATTTTTGCTAAAACCTTGGGATACAGCTAATGGCAGGTCAACAGTAAATTTAGAAAGACGTTCGGATCATGATGGGCATCCTCTTGCTATCACTGCAGCTGATGCTGTTGGAGCAAGTGGAGTTTCTCCTTGGAACTGGAGAGAAACTTCTGGAAATGGTCAGTCTTCAAATTACGTGTAGAGTTTGGGAACATTGTTCCATCATGAGATATTATTTTTCTAGAGCATTATGATGCAGGGAAAATTGATCCCCATGCTATGGCTCCAATAGCAAATTTATTAAGCTTTTAAAAAGGAGCAAAATAGTTCCCTACCTTCTACTATAGTAGCAATGACAGAAGCCTTACAAATCTTCCTTAAATCGTAACCATTATGTGACCCGTGCATGTACATATTTGTGATGCTAATGAAATTGTGCCAAGAAATTTGAACTGAGGCATGGCCATTTATAGTCAGCTGTTTGATGAAATGATGAAAGTTTGACGTTATTAATTTATGGTTTGGACATCTATGTTCTCTGATTAATATTCTTTATTTGACAGGTGAACAAGGTCAATCCTATGATGGAAGGGTGATAACGGTGAAATTGGGGGATTACACAAAGAGAATAGGGATCGACGGCACTGCCGATGCCATCAAGGAAGCCATCAAATCTGCTTTTAGGTTGAGGACAAAGCGTGCATTTTGGTTGGAAGATGAAGATAATGTAGTTCGAACACTTGATAGAGAAATGCCCTTGGGAAACTACGCTCTTCATGTTGATGAAGGTAGAGTCCCTTGTAACATTTACAGTTGTAAACTTGTTTGGGTAAGCTTAAAAATTTCACTTATAACTAAATAAGTAAGTATTAAAATAATTTGAATTTTTGATTTGTTAAAGATGGAGATAAGTTATCTTCACTTGATTGTGTCTGCATAAAAGGATTATTGCTTATAGGCACACGAATGGGGACATTAGTAGCCGTATTTTACAATGATAATATTTTTACCGGATAGTTTCATCAGTAATGCTGTTATTTTTACCGTTTGCAGGCCTGACTATAAAACTGTGTCTGTATGAGGAGTCGGATCACTTGCCAGTGCACACAGAGGACAAAACCTTTTACAGTGAAGATGATTTTCGCGACTTCTTGTCTCGTCGTGGCTGGACTTGTTTGAGAGAGTTCAATGGTTACCGAAATATCGATAACATGGACGAGCTTTGCCCTGGATCCGTATACCGGGGTATCAATTGAGTGAAAACCAAAGTGTGGTTTTCAACATTTGCAAGTAAAGCTCATTTTGGATGAACACTGTGTATCTTGAGAAAGATTAAGTGCATAGAAGTATCGGCATTTGGCATGATCTTGTTCAAATGTATACATTTTGTTGTAGGATGTTTCTTTGAAACTGTGGAATGGTCTTTTGTACAAATTACTGAGGCTTTTAATGATGTCCATAATATTTGCCTTGCACCTTACCTTGTATACATAATGTTTTGAATCCTTGGCTGATTTTTGCATTTCTTCAAGTTGAACGCGTTGAATTGGAGTGTAAAATTAGGTCAAACGCCATGCTGTGTTTAGCATGTTGAATTGATCACGATTGTAAATGATTTAGAAATAAAGACAAGTTGTCTATTGAAGCAACCCAAAAATTTACATATATTCTTGTATCAAATATAGTCAACAATAGCCTTTGAGTTGGAGTTTTAGCTGGTTTCTTCGACTATATAAAAGTTGGGTTAGTTGAAAGTTTTGGAGAAACGTTTATAATTATTTATATTAGATATAAAAAACATGAACATAACATTCAACAAGGTGGATCCGTGGCGCAATGGTAGCGCGTCTGACTCCAGATCAGAAGGTTGCGTGTTCGATTCACGTCGGGTTCAATTCCCATCCACTTGTATTTTTTTTTTATTTTTTTCTATCCTTCTTCTACAACCAGAGCTTTTACTTCCTGCAGGTGGGATTTCAATTCTTTTCCAAATTATGTTACAAAATTAACAAAAACTCTTATTACATAGCACAACTAAAAACACTAAACATTTTAAGGGGCAAAAAAAAAAAGTCGCACATAGTTTTCCTAATCTTTTTTGTGTTTCTCAACAAACAAAATCCTATCTCCCTCCACTTCTCTTCAACATGTATAAACATTCTTCCCCAAGATTGCACATTTCATATTATGGAATCCCAAACTTAAAACAACTCAGAGCAAACAATCTTAAGATTTTTAGTTGTTACATTGTTTTATAGATCAATCGTTTAGAAATTTATACCGTTCAAGATCCAAGTTGACAAGAAATTTCAACATTTATACAAAATTGCATCCATTACATCTCTAATGTTCCAAATAATGAAACTGAGAATTTGCAAAGATGGTATCTTCTTCTACGATATGCAAAAGCACTAAACACAACCGAATAGTAAAATAGACAAAATCTTAACTTCTTTATTATTCATATTGCCCACAACTGCACAATTTACATCAATTGAATTACACGAAATGTGAAATGTGAATCAAATGATTCATTAAATCTACTCAAGTCAAAGACAAAATGCTGCAATCTAAGAGTGAGAGGCTGCAAAATTTCTCATTCGTCCCACTCATCATTCCTGTATGATACCAGAGTGTCAACCTTGTGTATCTGCACGGTAAGACAAAACTCAGATTTAGATTGCATAAAGGTACTAAATCTAACTAGAACAAGAATTAGCCTCCCAGTTTACCTTGGTATCAAACGAATGCAATTTAACCATCTGTGGGTTTGAAATCAGTTTGGGGTCACTCTCAATCCAAGTAAATGGGGCTGCAACATCTTTGTCAGTGTACACTAAAACATCAAACGCGCCTACAGTTGTACATGAAAGAATCCACAACAAATGACAACATCAGTAATTCACATCCTAAGAAGCACAGACATGACAAGCACAATCTGGACAAAACTAAAACTTAGAGAACCAAATATGCATAATATAGTAAAATATAAAACTAATTCATCATCCACAAAGCACAGAGAACGTTTTCTTACATTATTTTTTGCTCTTTTTATATAAATGTTTTAATTATTAAAGATTATATCCTAAATTTTAAAAATGAGGCTTTTCATGTCCTTATAAATGTATCAAGAATGTGGTGTATTGGACGAGGCATGTTGGGGAAGTGTTCTTCTAGTGTAAAAGAAGTTAAAACAAACCATATGGAGTATTGGATATGTGTTAGACACGAAAACACCACCCTAATAGTAGTGTGCATGCTTCGTAGGTCACCCAGTTTCAAATTGAAAACTTACAGGGTTCATCAAGGCATGGCAAGTATGTGATGCTGGAAGCTATCTGTCTCATAATTGCTTGAATTTCCCTCATTATTTCTTTATCACTCTTCTCCCTTGAAACTCTGAAAATCAAAATCCAATTCAATAGAAATTCAAACCACAAACATTTCCCTGTCAAAAGAAATTATTCAGAATCAGACGCATAGATTAAATCAGATTACCCCTTATCAACGACCTCCCTATCAGTCTCAATACTGAAATTCCACCTCTCTAAAACTTCGCCAGTGGCCTTGCTCATGATCACCAATACTACCCTCTGCAGTTTCCCAGTTTCAAGCCATTCTTCACAAAATTCATACACAATTAATTTAATTAATAATCCATTAAATCCCATTTCAAGAAAGCTCATATAATAAAGAAATAAATAATTACTGAAAGGAATTGGGAATTACCAGATAGCTGTGCAGTTAATTTTGAAAAGAAGGATTTAACACCTTCATCTTGAGTGAGAAGCATGGGAAGCCCATATTTCTTGACCTTTGCAAAACTTTCTTCTGGATAAATTCCACGATTGTACAGAATACTAAAAAAATTACCCAATCACCCAATTAAAAATTACCCAATACCCAATTATTCCGTCAAAATAAAGTTAAAAAGTTGTAAAGATTAGAGGAATCTTGGATTATTTCTTACCTATTTGCAGCATAACCTAGAAAGGGAACCCATAAAATAAATAAAATAGTAAAGATTCTTGAGTTCACAAACAGTAAAATTAAAGAAAAAAATCAAAGAGAGAAGAGGAGTACCAAAGAATTCACTGACAATAGCGGCTGATCCACGGAGAGTGATTATGTCTTTCGTGGCAGTTTTTGAAGCCATAAAATACCCTTTTTCACTTTCTAATTAAATCCCGAAAGAGGTATGAAGAATTTAATGTTCGTTTTCGTGAAAAATGCGTTGATTTTGAAATTCAAAAATTTGTGCAAATTTCAATGTTTTGAAATGCGATCTATCGAGTGACAAAAACACAAAATTGGTTTTGGTTGATACTGGAATTCGTTAACAGAAGAAGAATTAACATTGAATGTAAGAAATGCTTGGTCGAATTAACACGAAAGGTTATGGCTAGGAGGAATGAAGGGAAAAGGAATTGTAACGGCTAGTTCTTCTTTGATGTTGATTTGGGGAATATGTCATTAGTAGAAAATAGTTTGACAAAATTGATTTACAAAATATGTGTTTACAATATCTAGACCATTGATTGTTTTTGAAATCACTGACTCAGATATTGTCACACTCATTCTCTCAACAAATTTTGTCAATCTACGTTGTACAAGTAGACTAATTGTTATTTGGGTTTAAGGGTAATGGTCGTTTCATATTAGTGGAGATGCACACCCTTATGAAATTAAACCCAATTAAGTATTAGCTAGTATTAATGTAATTTCTCGTGAAAGCTATTTGTTCTTTTCGAAATTCGTGACAAATTGAAAAAAAAAAAACTACTTTATTTTTCAGGGTATAATAGATAATTTGATCATTTTTACGAGAATTATCAAAATTAAACACTTTTCAATTGATAAGCATGTAATTTGTCATTTTTTGTAAATTTCCCTTAAAACAATAATATCGTTAAATGCATAAAATAATAATTTTAGAAGAAATTAGGCTGCATATGCTCCTGTTGAGAAAAATTGAAAAATACTTTGCATTTTCAAATTTTTAGAGAATAAAAGTACATAAGTTAAGAAACACACTATTTTATTATATTAGAAAATCCATCAAGAGGTAATTTTTATTATTATATTATTTAAAAGAAGGATAAGCCTTGGATCCTTCCTATGATTTTGAGCAATTGTCTTCTTCTAAATCTAAGTCCACGATTTTGATTTATTCGAATAGAAAATTGTATCTTTTTAACATTTTTTAATTCCATTTCATCATCCTATCATTTTCATTAGGATAATTCAAGAGATTTTCAACATCCATCACATCTTTATGTAGTCTATTGATAAATTAATAAGTTATACATTTATTGACAAATTAATAAAGTGATATTTTTTGTATCCCAACATTATTATTTTATTGCAATAATTAGATTTATTTTTCTCCACTTTTTAAATTTGTATATACATATATTTGCTCTTTTGTCAACATAGATCCTTGTTACCCCTATCGACTTATTCTAATGTTCGTAAAAGAACTCTTTTCACATCAATACCGTTTATGGATGATGTAGAATGAAAAAAAAAAAAACAAGAATAATTCTCATTACATTTTTGGTCGGCTACAAGAATCATATTTCGTAATTAAGATAGATTCATTATTTGATCTAAGATTCAAAGCAATTAATCATTAATAACCCATGTCAAAGGGATAAATTTCAGGTTAAACTCATGTTTGGTACACATTAAAATTCTCATTCTCATTATTCCACTCATTTTCAACCACACAATCTTTAATAAAATAATATTTCTCATCACATCAATAATTTTTCCTTCATTTTCAACCACACATTCTCAATCAATCTACTATTCCAGAATGCATTCTTTCAAAATAATGTGGTTTAAACACATCCTAATTATCGAAGTAAAGATCAATCTTGAAATAAGTTTGTTTATTTCAATTTTTGACTACTACTTAGTATTCGTAATACGTCTGAAAAAGTATCTTAAAATATCAAATTTAAATATTTGTACCATTGTCGGAGTAAGGACGAGGTTGTTCGTGAAATCTTTTTTTTTTTTTTTTTGGAAACAATTGTTGCTAATTACATCCATATCTCCTTGTATATATCCAATCAAATATACGAAACAAACCTCATGTTATTACTAAATCGTACACAAGACAAGTCGGTCCGATTAACAAATAATTGTCAATTTTGAACTTGTGTCGTTCACTAAGTCCAATCAATCATATTTTTCAGTGGAGAAATAGATGTGATTGACATCATACGAACTACACAATTATCAAAAGACTGATTGATCATCCAAATTATTATTTGACCTAAGGTAAAAAGTAAAAATTATTCTACCAAGTAGCTGATCCGTTTGTTCGTTTCAATACACAAATCAAGTGACCGAATTTAAGATAATTTCTCGTGGTCCAATTGAAAATAATCAAATAAAACCAGGGGCGGAGCCAGTCTCTTGAAATAGGAGGGTCCCAGAGTTGAAGGAGAGGGGGCTCACGGGGGTTCGGGGGCAGGGCCCCCATAATTTTTCGGGTTTCTTCCTTGTTGCCTTACATTTCTAATGCATTTTCTATGTTTCATAGCATTTACTTAAGTAAATAATTGGTTTTACAAGTGCTCATTTTTTAAAGAGTTGTTTTTCATTGTATAACTGTAGCTGAGTGTGAAAGATCATGATGTGAAAACTTAGAGGAAATAAATTTCGTCCTTATACTTGGTTGGTTTACTGTTTTTTGAACTTTGGAGATCTATTGCCCTAAATAGAAAGTGAAACTGAGAAAAAAATTAATGATCTTTAGAAGTGTCATTCATTTGTTGTAAATATTAACTCGTAGTGGAACTGTTAGACATGAGAACTAGCTAATATTTTCGACTATTAGGATTCATAAATAAATATTTTTTCTCTATAATTTCTAAAATTAAAACATATTGGTTGAAGTTTTTAATTTCAAATGTCATCTTTCTCATCCAATGTTATCATCCATTTTCAGAACCATATTTGAGAATATATCCGATAATTACATTTAACACTAATACCAATACAAAATAGTAATTAAAAAAAAAAAATTGTCAAAATATTTTTTTTTTATTTTTTTTTTGGGGGGGGGGGTCCGGGTCCCCCCCAGGACCCCCCCCCCCCCCTGCCTCCGCCCCTGAATAAAACCAAGTGGAAGAACCAAACTGTCAACTTCACGTGCAATGTTTGGCATTGTGTTCCTCGGCCGTCCTACGTTTATATTTATTTATAGGAAGCAACAAATTTTATAGGATTCTCCTACTAATGAATAAATGAATTAATTCAAGTTTTAGACTAACAAAAATAGAATTTTTTTTTCTTTTTAATATTGTCGTAGTATGAAATTTAGTACTATATATCTCATTCATGTTTGAGTCGCAATTAAATATTGTATTCTCACTATTTAAAACTCAGAAAATCTCGTTTTCACGAAGAAAAAAAATCACAAAATTTCGTAAGATTTAAATTGTATAAAAAATTATCAAAAATTATAAATATCAAAGATTTTCTGTTATTTGCGTTACATGTCATTTCCATACAAATACAGTAAAATCGAGTCCAAAAACAGTAGAATTGCGTTACATAGCAAAAGGATTTTTACAGTACAGTCAACCCCACGACCTAAGTACTGTGAATTCCCTCTTTATTTCTCGTCTTTAACCTTTAACGGGGCAAGGGAATCTTCAAATTTCGAGGGAATTTTGATATCTCGTTTGGAATTATATTTTGGGTGGCCATAAAAGAAACCCATAAAAAATGTGCAAACATGTGGTCTCTTTTCCTTTGTTCCTATCTGCAAAAAATTATCTTCTTTTTATCATAACTGACCTGCTCTGCTACAATTATTTGGTGGATCTGTTTTTTTTCCTCCAAATTTTCCCGTTTGAAATTTTGTGTATGTGCGTGTTTTGATGAGTGTTTAGGGCTGTGTCCATTAGTGTTTTTCTAGTCTTGTTTGGTTCAAATTCTTAAGACCCTTTTCTGAATCCAATTTTCTCAACTTTTTGTGCATTTCATTACTCATTATTACATCACTTCAGAGATATTGGCTTATCCTGGCCAAAAGAATTTGTTCTTCTGCACTTTATTTGGGCACTGGCTTTGCTTTGATCCTTTTGAATGGTTCTTGGATTCAAAATTTCTTATTTTTCTCATCCAAACCTCATTTATTGGGTATGACCATAAATTATTGTTCGTAATTCTCAAATTCTGCTAGAAGTTGCGTTCAATATTAAGAGTCAATTTGTGAATTTCTTGTTCCAATGCCTCCCTCATACTTCCCTTTGAGATGGGAGAGTACTGGAGATCAATGGTGGTTTGCATCTCCTATTGATTGGGCAGCTGCTAATGGACATTATGATTTAGTCAGGGAGCTTCTTCACCTTGACACAAATCTGCTTATTAAACTCAGCTCTCTGCGCAGAATTCGTCGTCTTGAATCTGTGTGGGACGATGAAGAACAGTTTGATGATGTAGCCAAATGCCGGTCCCAAGTTGCGCAAAAACTCCTCCAAGAATGTCAGACCAAGAAAGGACACAATTCCCTGATCAGGGCTGGCTATGGTGGTTGGCTTTTGTACACTGCTGCATCAGCTGGGGATGTTGTTTTTGTTAAAGAATTGTTGGATAAAGATCCCCTTTTAGTATTTGGAGAAGGGGAATATGGTATTACTGACATATTTTACGCAGCTGCTAGAAGCAAGAATTCCAAGGTTTTTAGGTTGGTGTTGGATCGTGCGATGTTGAGAACTCAGAACAGTAGCTCTAAAGGGGAAAACGAGGAGGTTTCTTCGGATTTCAAGAGGGAAATGGTTAATAGAGCTGTCCATGCTGCAGCTAGAGGAGGGAATTTGGAGATTTTGAGAGAACTTCTTAAGGATGAATCTGATGTCTTGGGTTATAGAGATGACCTGGGATCCATAGTATTACATACAGCATCAGGCAGAGGGCAGGTTGAGGTAAATATATTAGTTTCTTTTGCTACTTAGTTATAGATGGCCAGCTCATTTGAGAACTTTATGTCTGGTGATTGAACACTGTCTCCAACTTTGTTGAAGTTAAAACTTAAGGTTGTGTTTAATGTTGTTCATCTTTCACTCCCTCTTTAACTGTCTGTAACTTAACAGAATTAGATTACACCCTCGAGTGTATTGATTAACCTCTTAGGATAAAATAAAGAACTTAAGAGAAAGAAGGAAATGAATGACGATAAAATGGGAAAATTCCTTCGTCAATTTTCCTTTTCCTCATAATTGGACGTATTACTGAGTTCTGCTTGGTGTTCAATTACAGTAAGGAGCTTTGATATTTCTGAGTCATTTATTGTTGTTTAGAAGCTGTTTGTTACCAAATACATTATTAAGGTTTCGAATCTAGTTGCATCTGCATGTTGTGTATATGGAGCATGTTTGGCTAAGCTTAAGAAAAGATGAAAGCACTTTATTGGAAAGTAAGTGAAGTAAACCCCACCACCCCACCCCACCCCACCCCCCTTGAAAAAAAAAACGGTAACTTCTGAAAAAGCTCAAACATGTTTGGCAAAAAAAGTTTAGTTTTAGGTGATTTCTTAGCTTAGCCTGACTTGCTCCATGGTCTTATTGATTTTTTAAGTTTTTACCTCATTAATGGGAGGATGCTATTATCTATGGACGTTATGTCTGATTACATCATTAGAATGATTAGTTTTATTTCAATATTCTTCTTATCCACATTAAATTCAGCTTCTAACATTGCATTTAATTCTTTTTGGACCATATAGGTAGTTAAACATTTATTATCGTCCTTTGACATCATCAACACCACAGACAATCAAGGTAACACAGCATTAAATGTGGCTGCTTACCGGGGTCACCTAAACGTAGTAAAGGTCCTTGTATCAGCATCTCTTTCGTCTGCGTCCCTAACAAACAATTATGGAGATACTTTTCTGCACGTGGCAGTGGCTGGCTTCCGAACCCCTGGATTCCGAAGATTGGACCGACAGATAGAGCTCATGAAACAATTAGTTGGTGGAAAAATTGTAAATATCGAAGACATTATCAATGTTAAGAACAGTGATGGTAGAACTGCCCTTCACATGGCCGTAATTGCGAACGTTCAATCTGACATTGTGGAACTTCTTATGTCGGTGCGTTATATAAATTTAAATATCCGTGATGCACATGGAAATACACCACTGGATCTCCTCAAGCAAAGACCAAAATCGGCTTCTTCTGAGATTTTAATCAAGCGGCTGATTTCAGCTGGAGGAATCTCTAATTGTCAAGATCAAATGACTAGAAGTGTTCTTGCTTCCCATCTGAGGATGCAGGGGATTGGAGGCAGTCCCGGAACTTCTTTCAGAATCCCGGATACAGAGATATTTTTGTATTCTGGAATTGGGAATGCCTCTGATGTTAGTTGTGATTTAACAAGTGGGTATGCTTCATGCTCGAGTGAACTGAATCGCTTTGATTCGCCTGCTGGGTCGAGCTCAACTAGTAAGAAGAAATCAGATTCTGTTAATAATGCTGCTAGGCGTCTTAAGATTCTTCTTCGTTGGCCCGGGAAGAAAGAAAAGAAAACAGATATCACTGAGTTGGAGGACGATAATTCTGTAGAATCATACAGAATATGTTCAAGTTTCAAAAACAGTCCAGTTCCACTTAGGCAAAAGTTTTCAAAAATATCATCCCTGCCTAACAACAAAAGAGTACTTGCTCTAAGGAGTAACCTTCCGAGTCCATCCACCAAAGAGAAATTTGCTGCAGAGTTATCACATGGTGTTATGCAAATGATGCGCCAGTCATACTTTGGATCACCTTCCACTCCTTTTTCCGAATCATCTTGGTCGTCTGCTGTATCTGCCGATAAAGAGAAGGACATAGATCTCAACAGTGCTGGTGCGGGACCCTCCAGTGTGAATCAATCCCCTAAAATTCAGAAGATGAAAATGAAGCACAGGCACTCCTCCTTCAACGTCAGGTCGATGAATCACTACTTGTGTTTTGGTGCTCAAGGCCTTGCTGTGGATAATCAGAATCATAAAAAGCTAGCTGTCTAATGAATCATATATGTATGTTTCATAAATTTTCTGCAGAGTTATCACATGGTGTTATGCAAATGATGCGCCAGTCATACTTTGGATCACCTTCCACTCCTTTTTCCGAATCATCTTGGTCGTCTGCTGTATCTGCCGATAAAGAGAAGGACATAGATCTCAACAGTGCTGGTGCGGGACCCTCCAGTGTGAATCAGTCCCCTAAAATTCAGAAGATGAAAATGAAGCACAGGCACTCCTCCTTCAACGTGAGGTCGATGAATCACTACTTGTGTTTTGGTGCTTAAGGCCTTGCTGTGGATAATCAGAATCATAAAAAGCTAGCTGTCTAATGAATCATATATGTATGTTTCATAAATTTTCTTTAATTTTGGACATCATCTGTAGAAAAAATTCCACTTTTTATGTTTATTTATCCACTTTCTTCTTGTCCATTTAACATGAGACATTGGTTGATTAAGAATAGAATGTATGCATCATGGATATAAGAGGTTAAGTAATTGGCACATATTACATGTGCTAATCCCTGATTATGCTTTGATTTAAGAGGTTAACCATCATACACATCATTTATAAGATGCTTTCAATTTAGCATGGCACCGGATTAGTAAATGCCCTCATAGCCGTGGCGATCCAGAATGTGGCGAATCTTGCCATCAGTCGAGATGCAGGTGACATGCCAAGCTGGCTCTACTTACTGCCAGGCTTTGTTTCACGGGTAACCTTTTCTTAGCACAGAAAGGGACACCGTGCGGCAGTAGTCTGCTCCGCTAGACTACATTCCGCCTATTCCTCGGTCGCATCGGGACGAAAGTAAATTTTGATTACAATTTTAAGAAAATGAGTAACATGAAACTGAACCCAATTGAAATAACATCTTCATTGATTGCTAGAAAGCAAGACATTACAAGAGACGAAAGCAGAAAATTACAAATGGCTAGTGCAGGGGGAAAACACTAGTAGCTTGAAATAGTTTTGAAAGACCAATACCCCCTATAATAGACTTCGGAACAAAAACCCAAATAACGGGAGTAGACGTTATTTGGCTCTAGAATCATACTTTTCTTTGTCTATTTTCCATCTATTTTATGAATTAAATGAATATTTACAACACGGGGCTTAAGCACAGCTGCAGCCCGTGACATTCTCCCCCATTTGTTTTGGCGATGTCCTCGGAGCCATTGAGTCTTCTTCTTGCTGTTGTATCCGCTCCAATTGACCAAGTACTCTTGAAGGTGTTTCCTAGAAGCTTGAGTAGTTTGGTAGCCAAAAATCTTTTCAGCAACCTTTGTCTCTGGTAGTTTCACTTTAAGAACTGGTTGCTTCAAATCTGCAGACTTCAAGTACTGTTTCTGATCGGTATCTGCAGTATGGAGGAGTAACGGTTGTTGGCCAGTAGAAATTTCAAAAGGACTCTTGTCTGGAGAAGAGCTCCTTTGAACATTGAAATACATCTGGGATGGGGGGGGGGGGGGGGGGGGGGGGGGGGGGGGGTGCGCGTTTAAGGGTTGGGGGGGGGGGGGGGGGGGGGGGAGGGGAGGGGGGGCGGGGGGCACAGTATTAATTAATAAGAGGGCACGTGTATCAACCCGAATTTCATGCGAAGAAGATGTAAAGTGCTGAGAATAGTCTTCCAGCATAGAATTGAACTGCTCTGTCTGTCCGTCTGATCTTCGGTGAATGGTAGCATTTGTGCTCAAAGTTGAACCAAGAAGTTTGAACAACTTGATCCAAAGTGTGCCAATGAATCGAGAATCTCGATTATTGACAGTAGGCGATCCCTTGTATTTGACAATAGGCTTGAAGAAGAGCTGAGCTGTCTCTTCGGCTGATACATACTTGGGCGCTGTGTTGACCGTCGAATCTTTTGATAAGCAATCCATCCCGAAGATGATAGTGCCAAAGTCTTCAACTCTTGGCAATCCACTGATGTAGTTCGTCGATTCACTTTCGACTGATTCATTCAGGATGGAATGGGGCTCCACTGAGCCAGTTGTCTCTTCGATTTCCTCTGTTCGAAGAGAACATAAGAATAAGGGTTCATTCCTCTTGACACCCTTACCGTATTGCATGGCTGAGACCCCTTTCTCGCCAGTTTTCCCAAACTGTGTGGGAATAATGAATGGTTTGCTCCCCATCATTATTAGTGAGTCAGAATGCGGCAACACTGCTGTCTTTGTATCCCGCAGATACTCCAATCCGAGAATCAGCTTGAAGTCATCCATCTGAACTACCGACAAATTTGTCCTTCCTTCGAATGGACCTACTTTGATCGGCACAGATTGTGCTATTCCCGCTATCGGTTGAGCAACAGAGTTGATCGCTTTGACTTCCCCTTACCTCTCTCCAGAGCAAGTCCGAGCCGCTCTACTTCGGAACTTGCGAGGTAATTGTGTGTGGCACCAGTGTCCACCATAGCCCTGATCGGCTTTCCATTGATCCTCACATCAATGTACATTAGGCCTTTAGCCTTGCAAGTGCGAGCCTTCGATTCTTCAATCTTCGGCTCTCTTGAGGGACCGACGTCCCTATTGGTAGTTCGGTGCAATAGTGTATTGCACGAATACGAGAGTGCACCAATTACATCCTCGTCTCCTTCGGAGTCAGTGGCACTATGGCAGCTAACTTGTGGGGTATTTTGCTTCGAACTTGATCCCCCAATTGCTAGTTGACAGTATGCATTCAACATCCGTTTCTGAGGACACTCAGCCACCCGGTGAGGTCCTTCACATAGAAAGCATTTCAATCTAGGAGCGACATCAGATCTGCCCTCCTTTGCTTTCCCATGATTCCAATCAGAACTGGAACTGCCGTTATGGTTTCCTTGACGGCTGTTGCGATGTTTTCTCGGCGAGTTACTCTGGCGGTTGCCTTGATAGGGTCCTCCCCTATTCTGAGAGTAACGCTCTCCCCCATTTGAGTTCGAGCTGGGTCTGTAAGGTCTCCTTCCACCTTCAACAGACTGACTATTTCCCGAAGGTCGATCCTCTCTCGACTCGGGTTGATAGTCGCTTGCACATTCGGCAGCTCCCATAGCCGCGCTTAAATCAGTGACCTTCTGTCTCTGAAGTTCCGTGCGCATCCACGGTTTCAAACCTTCCATGAAGGTGAACAGCTTATCCTTCTCTGACATATCTCTGATATTCAGCATATGCCCCGAGAAGGCCTTCACATACTCCCTGATGGAGCTTGTGTGTCTCAGTTCCCGTAAGGCCCGACGTGCCTCATATTCCACGTTCTCTGGGAAGAACTGAGATCTGATAGCTTCCTTGAGCAGATCCCAAGAATCTATTCGAATTCTGTTGGCTTGAATGTCAACATACTTCGTTCGCCACCATAGCTTTGCATCTCCACTCAGATACATGGTAGCTGTAGTGACCTTTCTCGCTTCGTCCCTGATCGACGCCGCAAGAAAGTATTGTTCCATGTCGAACAAGAAGTTCTCAACTTCTTTAGCATCGCGTGCACCTCCGTATGCACACGGTTCTGGAATTCTGAGCCTATGCACTGGCTCATGTGCGATGGCTTGTCCGTTGCCAATCGCGCGCTGAAGAACTAGTAACTGAGTTCTCAACGCTCCCATCTCATCCTGCAGATCAGGTATGATAGCAACTGCTTCAGTCATAGCAGCGCATGCCTCTTGGCATTCATCCAGTTGGATGCGTAATTCCCGATTTTCCGTCTGTGCCGCCTCGGCCTTATCCCCGAGGTTCTCCATGGCAAAACACAACCTAGTGTTCGTCACCTCTAGCGCCTCCAAACGCTGTCGGGTGTTCCTCTTTTGAACATCAACCACCTCCGTGGTGTTCGAGGAAATGGGATCAGTTTCCATCGCTTTCTTAATGAGATCTTGAGCCGCAGCTCTGATACCAACTTTCACGGGTAACCTTTTCTTAGCACAGAAAGGGACACCGTGCGGCAGTAGTCTGCTCCGCTAGACTACCTTCCGCCTAATCCTCGGTCGCGTCGGGACGAAAGTAAATTTTGATTACAATTTTAAGAAAATGAGTAACATGAAACTGAACCCAATTGAAATAACATCTTCATTGATTGCTAGAAAGCAAGACATTACAAGAGACGAAAGCAGGAAATTACAAATGGCTAGTGCAGGGGGAAAACACTAGTAGCTTGAAATAGTTTTGAAAGACCAATACCCCCTATAATAGACCGCGGAACAAAAACCCAAATAACGGGAGTAGACGTTATTTGGCTCTAGAATCATACTTTTTCTTTTCTATTTTCCATCTATTTTATGAATTAAATGAATATTTACAACACGGGGCTTAAGCAAAGCTGCAGCCCGTGACACCATGTCATGGCTAAGAAGCACTCAGGATACAGTTAATTACATTACCTACTACAATTAATTCCAATATTACGTACGGAGCGGGGTATTTAGTGTATGCAACCTATTATAAAGAGCACTTAAGACAGAACCTGCTTCAACGTATAAAAGCCAGACTTCATCATTTTCCAAGAGACTTATTATGTAATATGTTAAATTAAGCTATCAGAAACTACATTGCTACTATGAAATTTTATAGTAATTGGATTGAAAGTTGGAATTTTAAGCAATGCTTTCCAGAAGACTTCATTTGCGAAGCTCGTGTGAAGACAAAAGGACTACAGAGTAGCAGAATGTGCCAGGTGCCAACCGCCTTAGTAACAAGTGCAAACAATCAACAGAAGACAAACAGTTTACCTTCCACGTTGAATCTCTCCCTTTGCAGTCTCACCACTTGCTGCTTTAGTGTGTCGTTCTCCATTGATAAAGCAAGACGTTGTTGATACAGGGAAGCAACTCTGACAGCCAAATCCGACTCCAAATTCTGTATGTATCCATTTGTTGAAAGCAAGAAATTAACACTGGTAGGAGCAGGAAAAATAAATAATTGATGAACCACAAATGAGTCACATATATGAGTAGCAATAACCCATGTGATCAGTTCACAGCCATTATTTCAGTTGACGCTGAAATACATCCCACGTGTAAGTAAATGACGTATTAAGTTTGAACCTTAGTTTGGCACATAACCAAAAAAAAATCTTTAGGGAAAATTGTAATTTGTAAATAAGGAAAACGGTAATAATTTACATGACTATTATTTTCCTGGTTTCAATCAGATACTAAAAATGTAGACAACAAAATATAATCACTACTTAAACACGACTTGCATCTGTAACTTTTGCGAAAGGTACCTGAAGAATGTCAACAGTTCTTTCCAGTTCAGCAATATATTGAAGTTTTCGGACTCTAGATCGCTGCCCAGGATGTCTGCATGCAGGTCATAATTTATCATAAGGAAAAATTTTGCAGAATAAAAGATGCCTTACAATCCAATTGAACATGGAAAAAGCACAAAAACAGGAGACGATTGTTGAACTTCTCATCATTAACTTGATAAAAAAGCATGTGGCATCTAAAAGTTTTAAGCTATTAGAGAGGGTCTTCAAGATGTGAGGGCACACGCAAGGAGGATTCATTTTCAAATCAAAGACTTGACATGTGCAAAGTTTCATAGATGAGCAGCAACAAGACTTGACTAGTGCAAAATTTCATAAATGTGTAGCAGCAAGACTTGAATTTCAAGACCTTCGCTTGGTATCTTTGATTCCATGTTGAACCACCTTATTTTAAAAGGGTAACCTGTTAGAGGGGCATAGTAAACCATCTCAAATTTGTTTTCAACAATGAAAAGCTCCAGGGTTTACTCAGACGTGAGCTTGATTACTGGTTCCTCAGTTCTATGGAGAGAGAAGACATACCAGATTGGTCTCGCCTAAGATTTTTGTATATTTTGTTATCCAGTCAGGAACCGAGATAGAAGTATTACTCTACCTAAATTATTTAAGCAGTTCCTATACAGACATAATTACGATAACCTAAACAGAAGTAATTAGAGAAGAAATATCATTTGTTAAAACAAACATGCTGATACAGAATCTTACCTTTTCATCAGTTTACTCTCAGTATTAGTCCCATTAGCTGAAGCGAAGGCATCACCTATTGAATTTGGCTGTGCAGTTCCAGATACACACATATTAGCATCCCAATGCTGCAGAGGACTTTGTAAAACATATTCGGATAATGCTGAAACGAATGCATTCTCAGGAAATGCTACGTTGTCTTTTCTGCGAGGGGAATTGGGACCATATGCACAACCAGAGTCAAATTCACTTTCTGGTTCACAAGAATCCTGAGTCTTCAAACCATCTAGTTGATCTAGACTTGGTAATGGAACAAGACCATCCAAAAGGGTACAGGAATCACTAGCAGATCGTCGGTGTAAAATCCCACTGGAATCTGAGCCCGAATCACTCAACAAATCATTAAGCCATGCTGGCTGCTCCTCAAAAATAGAACTTTGCGAGATTGATTTATGGTGTCTCGGCCCCCCAGGATCCAATTCAATATTGCACAAAGTTGGGGAAACTGGACCATGAGCTGGGCAAGTTACGGTTTTCTTTTGATCGGGACACCGAGGAGGAAGATGAGCTTGCCTCGACATGACTTATGTTAACTAGCTGCTGAACATCAGAATTTCTAAGCCTAATCAAAACTTATTTATATTTTAGCTTAGTTTATTCCAAAACATCAGAATATTAAATAACATACCTCATTTGCGTACTGTAACTAGATTAAAACGGACAAATTATTAGATCATATGAATTTAGAACAAAAAAAGCGTAAATAATCATGTATTTCAAGAATTCAATAAAAGAATTTGAACAGTTATATGAACTTTGTTCAGCCAAGCCACGTGGTTTTGCACTGGAGTTCCAGCAACAAGGGATACAAATTACAAGGTTGCAAGAACTTGTGATAATATTTAAAATTATTCTAGTCGTCATTTATTAATTCAACAGATAACAAAAGTAAAGAAAAAAAATTCACCATAGAAGAAATTATGAATCGATTCAATTCAAGAATTCAACCAAACCAAATAATGGAAAAGATGCATTTTAAATTAATACAAAACAAAGAAACCAACTTGGAATTGCAAAACCCAGAAAGTATCTCTCTTTAATTGCTGAAGAGAACAACAAAAAAGAAAGAAAAAAAATAAGAAGTTAAAAATTAAAACAATCATCAACCCGATACAATAAAAAGTACAACTCAAACTATAATCCTTTCGAATTTGCCATTAAGTTTTAACCATATTTCTCAATACCTAAACACCAAATTAGAGAAGCAAAATAACAGTGTAAGAGAAACCGTAGACACGCAAAAAAAAAAAAAGGAGAACGCCCATGACCCATCTGTAGTCTTTCACTGCAACATCTGGTTCGACATTTTTCCAAAATTCTTAGAACCAAAAAAGAAAGAAAAATCTCGGCATACCTTTTCTTTTTTGAAGGAATACTCGAGTGACTGGCTAGTTTCAAGAAAAATAAGAATGCAAAGAATATTCGAAATTTTAACTCAATTTTTACTAATATATAGAAATCACTATTGCTACATGCATTCTTCTTGTAGATATACAGATATTATCACATGAATTAGAACGATATTCAGAACTACATAGGAGAATAGTTTTGTACGGAAATGAGGCGTGTTTGAGTTGTGAACAGATCTCTCACCTTTGTATTTCTTGCGTGCGTATTAATGTCACCATCTGAAAAAAGACTAATTTATTGATTCGAATTTATTGATGTTTTATTTGGAGAAATACAGGGAATATTAAATGAGCTTTTGACCAATAGACTTGGATTTTCTTCCATCTGTCTTTTTTTTTTTTTTTAACACAGAGTGAGACTATTTTCCATATATGAAAATTGTTCCTTTCTTTGTCAATGTAAGGAAATCAAATTTACCTAAAAGATTAATTGGATTGAGTTGCATCCGACACTTAAACTTGGAACTCAATTTCTAAGAAAGTGAAGTTTTCATTCCAAACCATCATCTAGTTGGTCGAATCATTGTTTTGCCAGAAAAAGTCATAAGTGCATAATGTTTTTAGACTTCAGTCTGATACGATTATAAGTTACATCATTTGAGAAACTGAGTTATTTAAGAAATTAACAAAAGAGAATTTAAATGAACTAGAAGGAACATTCTTATTGTCAAAGATGATCAAAAAATATCTTTTGTTGTTATCATAATATAATTTAGTTTCATTAGACTCGGAAACCTCTTCATCCAAGAGCTATCCATAATTTGTTATCTTGTTATAATCCTTCAATACGATGGACTTTTACCCTCTTTTGCATTCGTTGAAATTAATTTCAAATAGATATATAAATTACTTATTGCTCAAGAACATAAAAATCGTTCAATTTGTATATAAAATTGAGTAACATAATCACTCACTCATCATATTATTATACAAAGGAATTATAGCAAAACAATTGTAATTGTGGTCGCTCGGGGTGAATTAATTTGACCACAACCTTTAATATATTTGACATGAAAGAAAAAAAAGTCGTTTTCTTTGATAAGTTGGATCTCATGATAAGTATTACAAAGCAAACAACTTTTAGTTTTTATTTCTACTCATGCTTCTTTGTCAAATACTTTTTAAAATTCATTTTTAACCACAAATTTTATGAAAACCATAATTTTCCATTTTTAATGATAATCTTTCAAAAAAAAAAAAAAATTTTGAATTTTCCTTAAAAGATCCGCGTCAAACAAAATTTCAATTCATATATCAAACTATTTAAATTACTTACAACATATTTAATATATTAGATTAGGCCGCAATAAAAAATTTAAGATAAAACTAAATTAAAATCTTCTTTGTTTTGTATTTGCAATTCCCCTTAGAAAATTTCCCGACATCACTAAGGAACAACTTCTGGTCCAACAATGTCAAATATTATGTACTCGAGTAGTTTATACTTATTTAATATTTATTTCCTAAAACAAGAAAAAGTTGATAGAAAGTTTTGTCTTGTGTTTAAAAAAAAAAAAAAAAAAAAAAGGAAAGGAAAGGAAAGAAAATGGTGAAGGGGCTTGAGTAAAAGCAATCAACTTAATTAAGAAGCATTTCAGTAATAAAATTTATCATTATAAGAAATCAAAAGTTATTAAAATTTTCTTATTGAACATATTTGGCACACTCAATTGAAGAGTATTAAAACAAGATTTTAAAACAAAAGAAAAATCACTTAAAATATTCTCGACTGTCCTTTCCAATACTACCCATTTAACTTTTAGGCCCTGTTTGATTGTCACATTTTCCACGAAAAATGTCACGTTAGAGGAAAACAAATTCCACTTTGACAGTTTGATTGCAATCACTTTAAGTTGCATTTTCTTTATTTTCATGGAAAACGAATTTCTCTGAGTTTGTTAAGTTTTTATTTTCCAACTAATATGGAATTGAAATTTCACATTTGCTTATCAAACGGACCCTTAATCTATTTACATGATATGGTAGTTAAAACGTCCCATATCCTTTTTATAAATATATAGTGTTGAAGAAGATTCTTAAAGTAGAAATTATTTTTAAGAAAGATATGGTGAAAACTAGGAAATAATGGTAACGAATCAAAAGGGAAGTGACCCACCCAAACTAATTAATGGATTCATTGAATCATTAAATGCGTGCGCACTAAGAAACTTGTCAAAATTAGGTGATCAAAATGTTGTCCCTTTCTACTCTACAACACAATTAATATTTTTGAATAAAAAAATTGGTTTTTCTTTCACTTTACTTTTTACATGAATTGATAAATTAATTAATTTATTTATACAAATCATAATAAATGGTAACATAAAACACTAACTATATCCTCAACAAATTATTTGTAGTTAACAAATGATCAAATAACGAATAACAAAATTGTTCTCCTGCTGATGTGGCAGAAGAACCTTACTTACGATTCTATCAAGTGAGAGAACCGTAAGTACAATTCTTTTCAAGTGGGTAAGATAATATTTTTCACTATGGGCAGAAGAACATTTAGTGATTTTTTTTTTTTTGATCTTTTAATATTACGTTCTATTTCAATAGTAAAATCGTGTGTACAATTACAACGTGCTTGGGAAAAAGTCACTGCGAATTTGTACCCAACAACATGCCCTAAAAATTAACACTTACAAGTACTAGCGTGTGTTTCAATTTAAAGTGATGAAAAAACAGCTATAAAGCTCAAATATTTTTGTCTTGTAATTCCGACATATCTATGTTGGTTGGTGAGTAAACTAATGCAACTTGTTCTTATAAACACAATTTCTTTACAACTTGTTACCCCAATGAAACTTTTGTCCAACTTTTTCAATATTTTATGTTCTATAAGACAAATAATATAGAATTAATTAGTGAATACAAATATCGTTCGAATATTTGGTAGGTTGAACGAGGCAAAACTATTAGAAATCTATCTATTAGGGTGGGTCTCGTGAAGATAACGATAGACAATTATGTGGTTGATAAAACTTATGAAATTAACCTCATGATTATATGATGATTTCGAGCAATATTAAAAACCGACATTCTTTAGCTTATCAAGTTTGTTTAATCAATGATTCGTCGAGGGGAAACGAAATCTGCAAGTTATGTCGATTCTAGATAATTAGTCATACATTAAATATGTATGCCTAGGTTTCGAAAAGACATTCTACATTGAAAAATTGCTTGCTAAAACGGTGTTGTGTCCGAAATTAGTATGAAAGTTTATAGACATGCAAATCACATTGGAGAAACTCATCATATATGGACAAAATTATTGATAGTTGCTCAAGCCATAATGATCGTAAATCGAGTTGTATAGGCTACAATTAATTAATATTGTAATGATTTTAGTAAACCAAAAAAGGAAAAAAAAATAAAGCACGGAAGATTAATTAACTATTTATGCCTCAAAAGTAAAAAAAAAAAAAAAAAAAAATATTGAATGGGGGCGGTATTATTTTGCATACAATTTTCTCTATATTTCCTCATTTTTCGTAATATTTAATTTTTCCAAAAAAATAAAATTATCTTTCAAAATTTAATTATTGCCACAATAAATTTTTTTCTTTCTAAGCTTCCAGTTATTGTTATGAATTTTTTAAAGTGGAAATTGTAAGAAATGTCCACTTTCTTCTAGTCATTTGCAAAAATGGCAATTTTCAAAAATCCTTGCAAAAATGGCCATTTTAGTATATTTTAGACCAAAATACCCATGATCAACAATTTATGATTCCATTCAAGGACAATAAAATGGACATTTTTGCAAAAAAAAATATTGG